>JBBPTO010000084.1:0-57985 GCA_038094155.1 Pulveroboletus cf. aberrans | reverse complement strand
GGTTAGTGAGATGGATTACAGAGTATGTAACAAGGGGAACTTACTGGTCAGTGACACATTTGCTTACAGTGTCATTCACTTTAAACATAAGGGTGTTCATCAGATTGTCATTGATCTCAGAGTTGTCAAAGACATCTGAGTCATGTGTTTTTAGGCACTGCCTTCTAATTTGGGCAGTACTGTAAGTGAGGAGGATCAGATTGCCATTGGAGGTGTGACAAATGGGGTGGCTCTCAAAATTTCAAAAGAATATGGTGAGGATAGTTATGTGTGGTTTTGCCCAGTTAGCTTGTTTGATGTGGTGGATAAACAAAGTTCTTGCTTGAAGAAACTCAATAAAAGTGAGATTCTGGTCAGATGGGCATAATGAGAGGCTTTGACTGAGGCTATTTGATGGAGTGTAAGGTCATTGTTGCAGTTTGTGAGTCTGAAGGCATCATCAGTGTCAGAACAGAGGTATTCGAATGTGTCATGGTGACCTTCTGGAGTGACATATCAAAGTTCAACAAATTCAAAGGTGGCAATCTTTTGAAGGGAATATTGGAATGGTTGGTCAACAAGAATTTTTGAGGAAAGGCATCTGAGTGTGAATTTGCTTTCTTCTCACCAGCTTCTGTGAGTTTCTTGCCCTCTACAGGATGCAGTTGTTGAGAAAGAGGCTGGAGGTTATGTGATGATTGCTTATCTTCTGCTGTGGGTAGATTGTTGGAGCCATGCCCATCATGGCCACCTGTCAGGTTTAGCTATTGCCTGTTGTCTCTGTTGACTTTCCATAGTGTGATATGGGAGTCTCTGTCACTGCCATCATTCTAGAAGGAAGTTGATTACCTGGTCATGGTTGAGTTGGTTTTTTGTCATCATGGCCTTCTGTAGAGTATGCCAGATGGGGGTGTTGTAATTGGGTGGTTCTTTAAGATTCAGGTCTGCCATGTGGGGTGACTGAAGCTTGAGTTCTGAGGGCAGAAGCAGAACAAGCTAGATGCAATCACAAAGAAAAAGAGAAATGCCAAAATGCCCATGCTCATCTGAAGCCTAAGTACTATAGGATGCTCATGCCTTACTGTGCCATAGAGTCAAACTTATGGCTGACTCAGCAGGGTATGACATGCTGTGCCACACTGGGGCTGTTGCTGCCCACACCAAGTTGAGCTAAGCTAAAGGCAAGCTAAGGATTCAAGTCAGGTCTTAACAATAAATGCCACCCCTGCCATATCCACATTATCCACCATTCACCAACAACAACTTGCCCCACCCAACTGCTGCTGCTATCACTATGCTGCTGGTCTGTATAGCACTGACTATGTCAATTAATGCCAATTCAAGCTACATGTTACAATCATCTAATCTTTGATATATAAACATCCCACATCACTCCCATGCATTACAATTACTCTAGAAACTCTACATGCAAAGCTAGACTCTATGACACACAAACTCTATGCATGACCCCACAACCCTGCTAATGCATAAGGTATGACATCATATGCATTCTAGACTGCTCTAGACCATTCTATGCATTACCCATTACACTGGACAATTGGCATGGTGCACACAGGCATGGGTGGGTGTAGGTTGGCATGGTACATGCATGGTCACATGGACTTAGCATTTGAGGGATGGCATTCAATTCTAATGTAGGTGGGCAGTTGGCAGTTAGTGCAGTTGCAGCACTGTGCATACCTGGAGACAAGTTAGCATGAGTCAGTACAGTCACAATGCTGTGCAGGCCAGACCTGCCATCAGTCAGGTAGCATTTCCTTTTTTTGAAAGCAGGTGGGCAGTGGGTGGTTGGTGGTGAAACAACTCAGAACCACTAAAGGCTCTACAGCCAAGGAGAAAGGGAAGAGAAGGATGAGCTGACAACTTTGACACTGAGGAAACACCAAGAGAACAAGACTGTCCTTTGGTGACTTAATTCATGTCCTTTATATACTACATGGAGTTTGTACATATTGTACACTAATCTGAGATGTCCATGCTATCTGGGCATGTATCTAATGTATTAGAGATCATACGGAAGCATGATACAGCCTTGTATATGCCTGATGTGCAAGGCTGTGGAAGAATGGAAGATCATATATGATTATGTTTGAGGGTGTGGTGTGTGCTGACATGCAAAGTCAGGAGGAGAAATCTCAAGTCCTGCTGATGGAGGCAAACATAAGCTAACTTGCAGCAGCCCATGCATGTCTTTTTATTGCCTGCCAATTCAGGCCAGCTGTGAACTCACCTGCCATTGTCCCATGCTGCCAAGACTATCTTTTTTTCCTGTGAAAAGGGCTGAGTGGGTGGGTTGGACTTTCTGCTAATTTTCCAGGCAGTGTCTATGCCATACAGTTGTGCTGTGAAAAAACACAATTTTCAGTGGAAGCAAGACAGCTTAATTAGAGATAGTGGAATAGTCTCTAGCACCAGTCCCCTCAGCTCTGGTTTTATAATGCTAACCTCACCTTACAGCAGTTGATGTAGTTTCATTAAGTAAGTAGTCTATGCCCTCCTTCTCCACTCTCTGGGGTTCTTCCAGCTACTTTCTACATGAAAGATGTGCATAGGATGGCATGAATCAATTAGGCTGCACTGCCCATCTGATGGGTAAGTTAGCATGTTGCTGTGAAGTCTCAGAAATCATAATTCCCTTGTTATTCTCCCTTCTACCTAACATTCAGCTGAAGGTCAACATATCATAATGGAGCTTGCCTCCTCTCAATCCTTTAATTGCAAGGCTTTTACAGAGATCATGCAAAGCATGTCTGAAAGCCCTGCAGTTGGGGCATCACCACTGAACCATCAGAACATCTCTGATGATCTAACTGCTGAGCAACAGGGGTTTTCCCTTGAGGGGGTAGGTTAACTGCAGGCAATATTGCTGAAGGCTTAAGAAGGAATGAGTGAGTGGCTTCTTCATTTGAAGACAATCACATTGACCATGGTGAATTTAATGTGGTGAGGTAGACTCATACAAGGCTGTAAGAGCTTTCTTATAGGGATGAATTGAATACAAAGTAGAAAGTCATTCCCATTCCATTGCACTCTCTTTCATCATGGCATGTATTATGAGAAAGTGTGTGTGCTTTTGTAATCTCATACTAATTTCATTAAATATAATAGATGTGATTTTATTGACTTTCAAAATGGCTCTACTAGACCATGGTCAACACAGGGTGGAACATATAGTCATGCACAGAAAATTCATGCAGCAATGACATATGCATCTGGGTGGCTTTATGGGCTTGATGATATGCCCTGACATCAGTCAGAGGCATTCAATTGTATGCTGGAAAATCCATCTGTTTTTACATGGGTGTTGTTATGACTATCTTGGATAGAGAATAGATGTAGCCCCTAAAGAGGGTCTAAGATACTAAGGATGAAGAAGAGTGGGGCAAGCCACTCTACAAGGATGAAGTACAGAGGTTCTGGGAGAACAAGGCATTCTGCTTGTTCTATCTCTACAATCTAACATCTCACGGTGAACAAGAGGTTTCCTTAGAACAGCATAGCCTCAAAAGCACTACAAAGTCTCAAAGAGCAAGGAGGTTCCTGATGAGAGACTTAGGACAGGGACTAGGAGTGGAGCAAAGACCCAGTGTATTGAAGTACATGAAGGGGAGGTCTAGCTTGAGGATACAAGTACAGGAAAGTGGGTTTATATAGACGAGGATGGAATCACTGATGAAGCAAATGGAATCATGTAGAATGTGATGGAAATCGGACAGTGAGTCAAGGTATTGTAGTCAGTGATGAAAAGAAATGAACATCCAGATTGGGACTGTACCCATGCATATGTAAGCAGTTGAAGAAAAAGGGGCTGATTGTAACATTACCCCCTTAGTATGTCCGATTCAATGACAAAGGATTCAAATATCAATATAGTGCCCACCTTCAGGGGAACCTGTCATATCAGCCATTCCTTCTGCAGTATACTCCTCATCTCCATCAGACAGCAAATGGTGGGGGAAAGCAGATCATCTAGACAGAGGGACTGGAATGGGTTGTCCAAATGTGCCACATCTGGCATGGGTGGAATGAGTGCCAGGGGTGTGATCAATGCTGTGATGTCTAGATGGTGAGCCTCTTAAGCTGTGTGATGATGGCAGTGAGCTCGACAAAGGGGAAGTTGGCTGGCACTGGCAAAAAGGGCAGCACATCTGGGCATGCCCAGGAGCAAAGTTGTGGCAAATGGGGCACTCATAGTCTGGGCAGAAGATTCATTGGTGGCCCAGGTGGTGGCAAGCATGACAGGATTCATTGAAATAAGGGTGGGATAGAGGAAGAGGGGTGGCTCCATTATTCCCAGTCCAGTGGGCTTCGGCATGCTCAATGGCAGCAAGCTTCAGCAAGGTCTTGAAGATAATGATAAAAAATTCTCCCATCTCCAGTTGATGCATAGTCATCAAAAGGAGCCCTTTCAGTTTTTCCTGTATGTCTCTGAGATGTTGGCTGATGTGAGATGCTGTCTAGTCAGTTATACCAGGAATGAGGAGATCTTCAGCCATGAGGAACAGTTGTTGGGTTTGGAGGAAGCTGCAGTAGAGCAAGTACAGAGGGAAGACAATATTGAGGTGGGAGGAGATCATGGAGAAGAGACGGGAGTCAACTAATCTCTCAGTCATCAGTAATCAGTAGTCATCACTGGAGAGTTCTTAATGTAGATTGTGGGCAAATGGAGGAACAGAGATGGAGGTTAGTGGATGAGAGGGGACAGCCACAATGGCAGGTACAATAACAGTGGGGATGTGGGTGATAATGGTGTTTCTGAATTGGAAATGGTGCCAGGTTGACACATCGGTGCCAGAGATAATTCAAATGGGCTCACTATCAGAGAGCATGGTAGTGGTGCAGCCTGGAGTGGCCACAGTGGAGGAATGTTCTAAGATGCTAAGGGAGACTAAGGAGGGAGACAAGATGGTATCTATGAGGGTAGATGAAACAGTAGTGGGAGATGAAGACATGACTTTGTTTATTTTCAAGAACAGTTTTTGTTTTGAGTAGTGGTTTTTTCTGAGGGAGCATGAGAGGAAAAAGCAGAGAGATGACATTTTTTATAACTATCAAAGGTGGACTGTGAATGTTTCAGATTCTGTTCTGGGATCCAGGAGTCTTCTTTGGCTGAATATCCCTTTCCATGGATCAGGAACATGCATGAGGAGGGCATACCATGATGTTTTAATATTTTCTCTATTTCATACTCTTCCTCACCCTCTACAAGTTCTGGTGGAGGTCTTGGGAAGTTCTTGCCATGGACAGTATTTCTCTATATGGGGAAAGAAGGGAAGTGTGAAACATGGGATGTATCTTCCATGCCAGTGGAAGACAGAGTTTGTACATGATTGGGGATAGGAATTTTGTAATCATGAAGGGTCCTTCCCTCTTAGATGCAAATTTTGGATTCACCACAGAACAATGGAGGTTCTTGGCTTCAAGCCAAACATTGTCTCCCTTGGAGAACAGTGTAGGAGACCATACATTCCTACCCTGCAATCCTTCATTTTCCCCAGTTTCTGAGTCCTTCCTGAGGCCGATGAAGTCATGTCTGATGTGTTCCCTCAAACCCCAAATACTGTCCGCCCTGTCCCTGGTGTCCATCCTTCTGGTGTTTGCAGTATCTGAGTCAGGTGAGTTCTAGCTTTCTTTCTTTTCATATGTAGAGTTTCAGAGAGCAGGTGGGAGTTCATCAGATCTGGTCCCGTTAGTCATGTAACACATCTCTATTCCTGTTGTCATATTTTCCTGATCATATGTCTAACTCTATCTATGTTTCCCTGATATGTACAAAGTCTCAGGAATTCACAGACTATAAACATTGTATCTTGGACTTCAGTCCACATTGAATCTATTACCTTCAATCAGCATCTAAAGTCTTGAGGACTCATTTCCTAGTCTCAAGGACTCGTTTTCTACCGTTCCCACCACTGTTCAAGTCGATTCCCACAAATATCAACCATTCTCATAGTCGGACTTTAGCCCTACCATCACAAAGAAGTCTGAACTCTTATTTTCCAGCTCTACAGTTGAGTGGACTTCTTTCTTTTTCTAGAAAGCAGGGGGTACCTCTCCTTGTAATGCTTGGAGAGCTTGGAGGATGATAGGGAACTCCACTTCCCTACAATGTGGTCTTGGGCTTGGCTTTATCAGCTGCAGCTGCAAGCTCAGTGGTGGTGGTGACTTTGTTGACAAACCTCTGGTGTCTGAGGCTGCTGCAGGGGGTGAAGTGGGTTCTGAAGTGGGCGACTCAGTGGAGGTCTGCATACCTCCTCATATTGTTGATGAACTCAGACTCTTCACTTTTCTAGAGGTAATCAAAGAGCCTCTTATTGTAAACTCGAAGGACCATGGTTTCTCAAGGGGCCATGGTGGGGTAGAACTTGTCATGCCATTTGAGGTCAGTGACATGGACTTGGTACAAGTCTTTTGACTTGTTGAGGTATTTGGAGAGAGTACAGGTCTGTCTAGACCAGTCAATGAGGGGGTTGACCACCTTCAGCCAAGACAATCCTAGGATGATCTTCTGTTGCCTGCAATCCATGATGTAGAAGAGGACCTTTGTGGTGATCCCTTCAATATTGACAAAGAGCATAGTGGAAAACAACACTTTGCCCTTCTTGTTAGATGACATGTCAAGGTTGCAGACTTGGAATGGTTTTTCAAGCTGAGACGTGGGGAATTTGTTCTTCCTAACAAACCCCCAGTCAATGCAGTTAATGTCTGCACCACTATTGATTAGGGCATGACACTTGACGGTTTTGAGCATGTGCAATGGTATGATGAGTTCAATGGGGATCTGCATAGATTTTATCATATGGAATATAGTTACAGGTGCACATACAGGGTAGGAGGTGGCAGATGTCAAGGTTGGCCTCCATTCTAAAAATCTTGGAAGCAAAAGCGAGTGGTCCTTCCAACCACTTCATCATCATCCTCATCACATTCTTTCAATGTGGGAAGATCTTTGGGGTCTTTCTTCATTGTCTTCTGGATGGAAGTTCTAGGGAAATCTTCGAAGGTGGCATTACATTTGAACATGGGGTGTCTGGGTTTCCAGCACTTGAAACAGAGGTTCTTCTTATGACAGCACTCCCTTTCTTTGGGAGTTAGTTTCTTTGGGCAAGGAATGGATATAGTATCGACGTCCATGGTGTTGGGGTCTCGAGCAGGCTTAGAGTGGGCATGGGTGGCATAGGCATATGAAGGGGTGGTTTTCCCTTTCCAAGCATTAGTGACAATGTTTATTCTTTTCCACTGTTTTTGGAAGGAGATGGCATGCTTGTACCAGTCTTCGATCTTGTCTGAGACATTCTCCATATAGAGAATCTGGGAGCTGAGATGGGTGGTGATGGCTAATTGGTAGAAAGAAATTAGGACAGTGTCAATAGCAGCTAGTCTAGTGGCATGGGGTTGGAATTCCGCATTGAAGTCTATGATGGAAGGGGTCCACTGTCCCCTTTTGTTTTGAGTCATGTGAGCAGAGGAGAGCCATGCCAGGGAGTCAGCTGCTTGATCTTCTTGGATGAAGGACTTCCTGAACTTCTTTTCAAACTCAGACCATTCTCTGAATGAGTTGTTGGCGACAGCCTTTCTTCGAAAGGTTTTCACCCAGACTTGGGCTGACCTGAGGGTCATGAATGAGAGTGCAAAGGTGACCTTCTTGTCATCAGTGTGGTATGCATTGGAGTTGACTAGGAGGTAGGTTGAAACAGTGTCCAACCAGTCTTTGGAGTTGGTAGTATTGCCATCAAAGGGTGTAGGGGGGTTGAGCTTGAGCTCCATGGCTTTAGAAGAAGACATTCTTTCAAAGGCTTCTATAATTTCCTGGGGTTTGGGTGGATCTAAGGGGTTGCTAGGGAAGAAAACTTTTCCTGGTCTGCAGCTGGGGTGTTGGCAACAGGGGAATCGGCACCTGAGAGATAGATGCAGAGTGGGAAAGATGATGAGCTAGGTCGAGAGTGACTTCAGTATCTTCCTCAGTAAGTAGGAAGTCATCCTTGTCAGAGGGGGTCTGGTCATGAGGAAGTGACTCAGAATCAGAGGGGTCATTGGGGCAGGAGTGCCAATGAGTATCAATGGTGGGCCTTGGAGGAATGGTGGCTTACCAGATGGTA
This sequence comes from Pulveroboletus cf. aberrans, assembly GCA_038094155.1. Classification (NCBI taxonomy): domain Eukaryota; kingdom Fungi; phylum Basidiomycota; class Agaricomycetes; order Boletales; family Boletaceae; genus Pulveroboletus; species Pulveroboletus cf. aberrans. Next base: position 49,886 of record JBBPTO010000084.1, on the reverse strand, counting down.
GCTGACAGGAAAGCTAGACCTTTTGTTATAACTACCTCGGATAGAGAATAGATATAGCCCCTAAAGAGGATATAGAATACTAAGGATGAAGGAGAGCAGGGCAAGCCGCTCCATGAGGATGAAGTACAGAGTTTCTGGGAGAACAAGGAATTCTGCTTGTTCTATCTCTATGATCTAATGTCTTGAGGTGAACAAGAGGTTCCCTTAGAACAGTGTAGCCTCAAGAGTGCTACAAAGTCTCAAAGAGCAAGGAGGTTCCTGATGAGGGACTTAGGACAGGGACTAGGAGTGGAGCAAAGACCCAGTGTATTAAGGTACATGAAGGGGAGGTCTAGCTTGAGGATACAAGTACAGGAAAGTGGATTTATATAGACAAGGATGGAATCACTGATGAAGCAAATGGAATCATGTAGAATGTGATGGAAATCGGACAGTGAGTCAAGGTATTGTAGTCAGTGATGAAAAGGTATGAACATCCAGATTGGGACTTGTACCCATGCATATGTAAACAATTGAAGAAAAAGGGGCTGATCATAACAGGTGTTCTTATACATGTGTAATTGCAAGGTTCTTTTTTTGTATATGTGTATTCAGTCTGAACTTTTCTCAATTAGCAACAGATACAATAGGGAGAGGTAGCAATCAGTGCACATGCGGCCACATCAGTGAGTCATTAGCTTCATAGTTGAGAAATATCAGGAAAGAAGAAATGGTGACCTTGAAATTTGATTTTTAGGACTTGCTACTATATAAGTGTTACCATTACATATAATCACCAGCCAAGCTTGATGATGAGGGGCTGTTTGTCTGGCAGGGAGTTGGCTATCAGGCTAAGATTGATGGAAGAATGGATAGAGACCTTTATCTTCAAATTTTAAAGGATGAGCTTATGAATGCCTTCGAGCCTTACAGTCTTAATCCATCTGACATCATCTTTCAACAGGACAATGACTTCAAGCATACCTGTAGAAAGAACAAGGATTGGCTGGAGGAACAGAAATTTAGAACCATGGTGTGGCCTCCAGACTCTCCAGACATTAACCTTATTGAACATACCTGGATATGTCTGAAGAGAAGGCTTATAAATATGGACATCTTCTTAAAGGCATAGAGAAGTTGTGGAAGAGAACTCAAGTGGAGGCAATTTCAGTTGAAAAGTGTCAGAATTTGATTGAAAGCATGCCTAAGAGCCTTCAGGCATTTCTTAAAGCAAAGGGAGGCTGCATCAAATGCTAAAGTACCTAAAATACCATTTTAATTTCAAAGTGAAAAAAGTGTTGCAATGGTGTTGCTGTTTTGTAATGACCATATCTCCAGCCCCTCTAAACCAAATAACATGATTGATGAACTATTTGATAGCAGAGGGTGGATACATTATATATTTGATCCTCTGAATGCTAAACAAGATTCTCATGGGTACATCCAATATAATATATACATTCCATTTGTAGCAAACATTGTTTATGGAGCCACCAGATTCACCAACCACTGATATCTTTTGCAGTGAGCTCTGAAGAGAGGACATTTCAGGAGCAAATTTACAACTGGAAAGGACCTTCATACATATCCTTGCATTACTCCTTTATTCTCTATTTAGTCTAGCTCTCACTCTGTACCTTCCCCTGTCCCTATGCAGCACAGCTCTGGTGATTATCTCCATCTTACTTATCTACATAGTTTTCTGTTACTAATCCACAGTCCATCTGATGTATATATACTCCAACTTTGTATGCAGATAGCTCAGGCTGAATATCATCTTAGACAGCCCTCTGTCCTTTCTTTAGATCTCCTCTGATGTGTCTCTGACAAAGAAGGCTGTGACAGTGCAAGGGTGCAGCATGTAAGTCCTGTACCAAGCCTTCGCCCTTCCAGATCTTCAACCATCTCTGGTGTTCCTGCCCATTTGACCACCAATCTCCGACTGGAGTTAGAGCAGAGAATGACCAGGTCTTAACATTCACACACCCCTTAGTTTTTGACCACCATCATGGTTAGATCCCTTTTACTTATCCAACAAAATTCTATTCTTTCTCTGCTTGATGCTGGCCAATCTGCTGAAGTCATTGCCTAGCAGACTGGTATCAGACCTTCTACTATATTCAAACTTCACTCCAGGAGCTGTTCTACTGTTCCCAAAGCTGTGGGAGGTCACTCTTGAATGCTTTTCTCTACCATATTTACCATGCCCAATACCTTATCACCTCTGGCAAAGCTGAAAATGCTGTTCAAGGGACCAAAGTCTTACCAACATCATCAAACAATTCCTCTACCAGTACAGTCTGTCTTCACTTGAATAAATCTGGTATGAAGACTGTGGTCAAGTTCAAGTGTCCCATTCTCTCTGCTGGACAGCATGAGACTCATTTGGACTTTGGAGCATGTGAGAAGGTGATATGGTCAAATGGGATCAAAATCAATCACCTAGGGTCAGATGAGTACAAATGGGCATGGAAAAGGGCAGATGAGGGGCTCAATGATAGGTTGGTTCAAAGGACCCCCAAGTTTGAGGGTGGTTCCTTGATGATGTGGGGCTGTGTGACTTGGGAGAAGGTAGGACTTGCCACTAAGATTGATGTAGGATGGATGGAGACCTTTATCTTCAAATTTTGAAGGATAAACTTCAGCAGATTCTGAAGTATTATGGTCTCAATCCTGCTGACATCATCAATTTCAGCAGAATAATGACCCCAAGCATAACTACAAAAGGGTCACTATTTATAACTACATCAAAGCTAAGTGAACAGTGCTAGTATGTGGCTACCAGATTAAAACATAGTCACCCATCTTAGGAGACAGCTTCTGTTGTCTGCAGCACCAAGTTGGGTCTAGTTACATGACTAATCATGTGATCAATCTTGCACAGACATCTGTTGCATAAAAGTGCATGGAAGTGGAAAGAGCCCCTCACATGCCTATATGCTTGAAAGGACCCTGAATATAACACAATCCAAACAACTTTTACTATGTCAGATTTAGGGCCAGGCTTTTGGCCAGTTATCCAAGTCATGCCATTGCTGGGTGATACACTTCCACTTAGATGCAAAAGCAGACAGTCATAGTCAACAGTTGCAGTTAGGGCATCAATTAAGCCCTATGAAAAGAACTTTTGCATAGTTGAAACTGCTGCCCCTATATCTGAGTTCAAACCTCTTAGGTGCTAATATTTACAGGTTAGTCATGTGCACTGAAAACAAACTTTGGAATATACCTTAGTTTCACCAACAGGGTTAGGCAGTGTGCATAACACACCACAAATAAGGCCAACAAGAAAAGGGTGTTTGAAGTCACTGCATAATCTTCAAATCCAACAGACATCCTATGGTGAACTGTCCACACTGTGGTTGTCTCTCTCTCTGTGCTTAAGTAGAAATATAAATGTACTTTAAAGTTTGGGCCAGTTCAACCAGTGAACCTGATTGTGCATCACACTAACAGGTTTGTATATAATGGCACTGAATATGTGTGTACATGTATGTATGATTGGCATGTATAAGTGCATGTGTATATGTATGTGCCATGTACAGTGGCTCAAAAAAGTGTCCCAATGTTGGTGCATTTTGAAGAGATTGGTTGATTGCCAGTAAAGAAAACCAAACAAGGTCAGACACTTGCAGGGGCGAAGGTAGTGTTTGCTCTGGGCTTCCTATCCCCACTTGGATCATGTGATTCAGTTGTCATACCACTAAGTTACAACCATTTTAAAATGACATGTCATTGGAACACTTATTTGAGCATCATGCTGTAATTCATTATCTGGTAAATAACATAAGAATATGACAGCTTCTAATGGGTACTATGGCTTGACCCTGAATTATTATGTAAATTATGTAATTCTAGGGTGTATAAATAATACTCATCCCACTCAGTTAATCAACATCATCATGAAGTCCATTCCCACCTCTATTAAAGCTAATATTCTCTTCCTTGCTGAATCTTGTCTCTCTATTCATGAGATCTACTCTCAAGCTGGGTTGGGAAAGTCTACTGTGGCCAGAGTCATCAAATAATACCTTCTAGAGAAGGAAAACATCAAGCTAGGGTGTTTTTCCAAGGTTTTCTCTACTGATAAGAAAAGAATTATTTCTAGTATTACCACTGAGATAGTGGAATATGCTGTTCAAGCAACCCATCTCATCAATTCTACCCTACCCTCTACTATCTCATCCCAAACTGTTCACAATGTCCTTAAGACTGCTTTCTTAAAGGCTGCGATCAAGAAGAAAAAGCCTTTGATATCTGTCAAACATAGAAAACAAAGGCTAGCCTTTGCTCCTAAGTATCAAAACTGGACTAGACTAGGGTTATTTGATCAGATGAAACCAAGCTTAACAGGATTGAGTCAGATGAAAGAGAGTATGTATGAAAAATGGCAGATAAGCCTTTACAGAACAGGAAGGTATGGGAAATGGTACAGTTTGGAGGAGATTCCTTGATGGTTTTGAAATGTATGGGCTGGAATTGTATTGGTATCTTGGCAGGGGGAGAGAGCAAGATGAATGCTGAGCAGCATGTCTCCATTTTGAAGGGTAATATGCTTCATAGCATGGAAAACTCTGGTATTTCTAAGGAAGACATTATCTTTCAACAGGATAATGACCCCAAGCATTTCTCTAAAAGAGCTCAGGAATGGCTTGAATCTTATGAAATCAAGCTTTTGGATTGGCCTCCACAATCTCCAGACATTAGCCCTATTGAGCATGTCTGACAAATACTGAAACAAAAGTTCAACAACTATTCAAGACAAGCTGGGGAAGTATGGGAACCTTGGGAGAGGATTGCAGTGGAGTGGGGCATGATTGAGGCTGATAAGGTCAAATATTGATAGAACGAATGTCCAGAAGGCTAGAGGTAGTGATTAAGGACAAAGGAAGACATACTAAGTACTAAAAGTATAAAATTGTGATGGTGCTCAAATAAGTGTCCCAATGACATGCCATTTTGAAATGGCTATAACTCAGTGGCATGATAACATAATTACATGATACAAGTGGTGTTAAAAAGCCCAGAGCAAGCACTACCTTCGTCCCTGCAAGTGTCCGGCCTTGTTTGATTTTCTTCACTGGCAATTAACCAATCTCTTCAAAGTGCACCAACATTGGGACACTTTTTTGAGCCACTGTATATCCAACTACTGGTTTGTAAAATCAGAATTAAACAGCTGTATGTAAAATATACATAATTAAATGACCACCACATCTCACTCATCCATTTTCAATGATCTCACTTTCACCACCACCCACGAACTTGAGCCACCCCACAATTGCAAATGGGTAGAAGAGAACATGAACCACTCCTCTCTTGTGGTAAATGGAGAGCTGACCAAATAACCCATCAGACTTGAATCATTTCTCTATAACCAGCCACTCATTATTCTTCTTTTGGATAGTCCACAACTTCTTATCAATAGCTGTAAACCTCATCTAATGGCCATTCTGGCTGAACTCCTGCCAGAACTTCTTAGAGATGCCTTGACAGTGTTGCTCAATTACTGTCTGAACAGAAGAGGGTTATCAATACCAGCAAAAATGCAATGACAATGTGCACAGCCCACCTTTCACTTGCATCAGTTATTCTTGATGCCCCTCCATTGCTCCTTTCTCTGTGGGTTCCTCAGGTCAATATTTAATAAGAATGGGTTGATTCTTGATGTGGAGGGGTGCCTTATCATGCATATGAGGTGTTATCTCACTCAGAATTCAGTCTTGAAATATAAGTTAAATCAGGAATAGGGTTGAAACTCCAGAGTGATCTAAAATCTCAGCTGTAATAAATGTGAGTATAGTCACATTCCCAAAATTGAAGATCTTAGGCTGAAGGCAGTACTGAAATGTGCCAACACTTGCTTTCAAGGTCACAGCAGATGGTAATAGCAGCTCACACCACCTCAGTGACTGCTTCATCCTTAGTCTCCTCACACTGGTCTTCTCACTTGGAGTATACAACTGCAGATCTAGCAGGTTGTACAGGCTTTGGTACAGGCAGGTCATGTCAGAAATGAGGCTGTCAGGGGAAAGACAATGCTGGCAGTTCAGTTCCACCACAAGCTGGCATATGTGCATGAATTAGAATGTCTGACTTACCTATTCCAGCTGTCACAATTCACACTGAATGATCACAGCTCTGTTCATCCAGCACAGCCTTATTTACTCAAAAAAGAAAGGTAAAGGACTTGTAGAGATCCTTGAGCTCCACAATCTTCATCATGTCACTAAATGGCAATGTTAGCATGTCACACCATTGGCTAGAGAAGGGGGAAGGGAACAGAGTCACATTCAAATCTGGCATGTTCTCAAAGTACTGACACAATCAAACCCATCTGGAAACAGAAGACTGTCCTCCTTGATTAGTCAGCAGACAAGGGGTGTTACAGCAGTGGCAGCATGGGCAGTAACAGGCCAATCAGCACTCATGCATGTCACATGCTGCATTGTGGGCTCTGTCTCTGTACTACTTGTAGGTTCCAGCAGGTTGCCATTAGCAGGAAATCCAGCTCTGCCACATTGGCTGCTCCAGTCTGTTTTAAGGTTGGGGAGTGCAAATATGGAATAAACACCACATTCATTCTTAATCTGGCAGAATGGTGCCAGCCACAGTCAAAGAGTGATAGCACTTAGTCTTCTTGCCATGAGAAGTCATTGTTCTGCCAGAGTCAGTGCTTCAAGAGAATAGTGCTCTGTGTTGCATCTTGGTATGAGATCAAATAAAAACAAGCCAGGTTCAGCCCCCACAGCAAGCAAAATAGAAGCCTGGTACTGTATAGTTTTAGAAGAGCAATAGAGTACAAACATACATAGAATAGAAGAAAATTAGAATGAAACCTATGATTGTTTACACATCTCACATAACCTCTGACAGGTTATGAGCCCTGTGCTCTAATCACTTATTGTATATCCTATCCATTACATATCTATCCATCCTTCCAAACTATTGCATCCAATCAAGGGCTGCTGCTACTGCCATCAGCCACTCCATCATTGCTCATCCCACCACCATCTGGTGGTGACATGTCATCTTCCCATGGTGTGCCAGCCAATGCTGCAACTACAATTGTTAGTGTTCCCACTATGGCACATACATAAATAACCATTACTGGCACTGATTATAACACTTTAGAGGCCTCTTCCTCCACACCCTGTAAAATTAAAAAACCCCAGAACAACAATTGGATTGCCAGGAAAATACTGATAAGCATGGTTCTAATGTAAAAAGATGCCTTCAAACATACCATGGGTATGTGAGCATGTCTGCAAGAACCAGTGGCTGTGGTCAACTGGAAAAACAAGGACACTCCCACCCAGGAGTTGATCATAACCATGATAAAAGATGAACAAGTCATCCATGTTGCTAAAGAGAGAATGACTGATCTAGACTGCTATGTGCCTCTGGAAGTGGAGACTAGCAGGTCAGTAGTTCAAAAAAAGAAAGTGAAGTAATGATAGATTTGTTCCAGGAAGAATTGTAGGATAGAGGAGCATGAAAGAAAGACCACAGTGCTTACAGAAAAACTATCTCAAGAGATCAAGTGAAAATGGAGGTCAACAAAAGGGAAAGACTTGGGCAAATCTTGCATTAGTAAATATGGATGGCAAAATAAAAGAAATTGAGCAAGTGTTTACTGCCAATGTAAAAGTAGATAACTTGAGTGAAACAGCCAACAAATCCAAGCTTTTGCTTATTCATGGACAGCCAACTCAGGTGCAACAGTGCACATATGCAGACAGCATAATGCTTTCACAGGATATGGGTATCTACTCAAAAAATCTGTAAAAGGTATAGGAAAAGTGCCTGCCATGGCCTGTGGCCAAGGATAGTCACACTAGTAAGCTATATTGACAACCACACCACTCAAATGACCATACAAAATGTGGTAAATGTGCCTGATGCACATTATAATCTATTATCACTCAGCTGCATATATAGATGAGACTGGTGGTAACTCCACATGTGCAAAAGGGAAAATTATTATATATCACAAATCAGGCCAATATGTAGCCATTGAATACTTAAAAGACCATCTCTACTATCTTGTCAAGTCCATCCAAGCATTTGTGTCCCATCTGTGCTCCATCCATGTTGAATCTGGGTCTGGTCTACCCTATTTGTATGTATTCAGTTCATTGTATCTGTCTAATTTCAATCCATTTTGACCCTGGATTGATTTCTCTTGTATGCACACTATATCAGACACTCTGTATTGTGATCCAGTTACTGGATTCATGCTGGATGTCTTTTTCTTTATGCTTATTTTGAATCTCAGGTGTGCTCAGACTATAAAAGTTGTGTTTTGCACAGATCAAAGTTCATCTTACCTTTGAGTCTTTCATTGTCATCATCTTCATCAATCCAGTCATATTCATATATCTTTCCTTCTCTCCTGATCTGTGAAGAATCAAGTCCTGTTGCCAGTTATTCATGTCTGAGATATTTAGAAGCTCTTCTAGATCATCTATCAAGATGTTTTGTAAGCCTTGCAGTGTCCTTCTCTTGATTCTCTACCTGCAGTTCCTCTGGGATAAACATATTGGTCCTTCAATTTCTTTCTTTGTGTTACTGACATACTAGTTTCCTGTCCAGAGACATATGGTATCTTAGGCTGGTCGACCTCTCTTTATCTGGTCAGTAACACAAAGAAAGAAAATGGAGGAATGACATGTTCATTACAGGGAAATTGCAGGTAGAGAATCAAGAGAAGGTCAATGCAAGTCTTATAAAATACCTTGATAGATGATCTAGAAGAGCTTCTATATATCTCAGACATGGATAACTGGCAACAGGACTCATGTTTTTCACAGATCAAGAGAGAAGGAAGAATATCTGAATATGACTGGATTGATAAAGATGATGATAATGAAAGACTCAGACTCAAAGGTAAGGATGAATACACAACTTTTATAGTCTAGGCACACCTGAGATTCAACATAAGCATTTAAAAAAATACATTCACCATGAATCCAGTAACTGGATCACAATACAGAGTGTCTGGTATAGTGTGCATACAAGAGAAATCAACCCAATGGCAGGATGGGTTGAAATGAGACAGATACAATGAACTGGATACATACAAATAGGGTAGACCAGACCCAGATTCAACATGGATGAAGCACAGATGGAACACAAATGCTTGAATGAAAACAATCTAGAGTGTAGACAGACTTGATATCAATGTAATAAGCAATGGCTCCTCACAGTGGATTGTGGAAATTACATGGGAAAAATCTCACAGATGGATTTTTGATTGCTGAGAAACCACAGAATTCCAAATGTAAGGCTTGCATTCAGTCAAAGCAGATGAAGGATAAACATACATCTGACATAGCAGAATACACATGCTGATGTATGGGGTCTCACATGGATTACAAGCATTGATGAATTCTGGTATTTATTGATGACACAAGTCATCATGTTACATTACCCTTTCTAAAATTGAAAGGTGAAGCTGTAACAAATTTACAAAATTATTTAACTCTTATTGAGTGGCAAAAGAAATGTGTACCTAAGTCAATTTGAGCTGATGGTGGACATGAATACATAAATAGAACTTACTTGATTGGTTTGTGAGCTGTGAAATTAAAAAGTAGACTACTGTGCCATAACCACCACAAAAAATGGTGTAGCTGAGTACTGGAACAGAACTGTTGTTCAATTAGAGCATGCAATATTAATATTCCAAAACTTGCCTTCTGAACTTTGGCCTGAGGTACTTGATCATGTGATATATATTTGCAATCAAGCCTTCATCTGAGCATTGCCAGATATGACTCCATGGCAATGCTGGACTGGCCAAAGGCCAGATATTTCCTCTATTCAAGAATTTGGTCAGGTTTTGGGTTTTTGATCAAAATATAGGTTTATTAAAACTCACTCCTTGATCACAAGCATTTATATTTGTGGGCCAGTGTCATGGCAATAACATGATTAAGTATTATGACATTGGCAGCTGACATGTAAAAATAACTCAAAATCACCACATTGAACCCATGAAGGTGCCAGATGACCATTGCCTTGTGAGAGAGTCATCACACTCCAAGCTGTTGGACATCATGAGTGGGAAACCACTGGCTGATATAATATGGGTGAGACTGAAGTGGCCCAAATAAATTAGCAATAAAATTGAAAAAGACAAGAAGGATGCTAAGAATACACAGATGAGATTTAAGTGGACCACTGGCAGGAACAAAAATGAAGCATGCAGTAAGGAAGGCTAAATCAAAAAATGAAAAAAATCAACAGATGGAGGACAATGTACCTTAGCTAATAGAATATGGTGAGAATGATGATCCAAGCCCCACAAATGACTTAGAATTAGACAATTACACTGCATTTTCTGAAACCAGTTTCAATAATAAGGATACTAAAACATTGAAAGTAGCTAAGAACTCACCAGAGTGGCCCAGGTGGGAAAAGGCAATCTAGAGTAAGCTAACAATGCTTGAACAAATGAATGCCTGGAAGTTACTCAATGCTTCCAAAGATAGAAAGCCAATTACCCATAAATGGGTATGCATATAGAAATATGACAAAATGGCAAATTAAAGAAATAGAGGCTTGTATAGTAGTAGAAGGCTTTAACCAAGTACCAGGAATGGATTACAATCAAACATTCTCACCTGTGGTATGATGTGAGACTATCTGCACAGTTATAGCAATAGCTGTAGTGAAAGATTGGGAAATTCAACAGATGAATGTGAAGGATGCCTATCTAAATGGCAAATTAAAAGAGGAAATATATATGAACCAACCTGAAGGCTTCAGAAACAACAAAGCTCACCTTTGTAAACTCATAAAACCATTATATGGGCTAACAAAATCAGGACACCAGTGAAACAAAAAGTTTAACCAGACAATAATGAACATATAATCTAAAAGACTATGCTTTGACCTGTGCATATGCATACAATGGACAAAAGACTCTATTGAAATTATTGCTATATGGGTCAATGATTTACTACTTTTCACAAACAGAAAAAGTCAAATGAAAGTTTTAAAAGAAAAACTTGCAGACTTATTTGAGATTACTGACTTGGATGATCCAAACAAACTTTTAGAACTTGAAATTACATGGGACCATGTGTGAGAACTCCAGACAATAAAACAAACTAAGTATATCAATTTTTTTTTCAGCAATATGGGATGAGGGATGCCAATTGTGTCACCACACTACTATAAAACTAGTCCCACAAGACAGCAAGGGATGAACAATCAAATCAGACACAAATTATGCATCACTCATAGGATTTCTAATGTATGCAGCAATTAGAATGAGACCCCATATTGTCTGTGCAATCAAAAATTCATGCTTGTTTGACAAGAATCCAGACCTAATATATTGATCAGCTACTAAATGTTAAGACTCAGTTATCCTCTGCTCTAACTCTGGTTGAAGATCAAAGAGTTGTAGAGGAGTTGTGTCACTCCAGAACAGAGCTACATAGAAGAAGACTGGATGGTCCAGATGTTGCAGATCAGAGGGATGAAGGCTTGGCAGAACATGTTATGGCTGACCTTAGTGAGGGCAGGCATAGAACCGTTGGGACTGTGGTCTTAACCGTGGACAAGGTGGCGACAGAGCTTGATGATTGCAAGATGTCTACAAGGAGCCTATCAAGTGAATGGTGGACAAGGAGTCTGCCTACAATTGAGGACAGATGACAAGGACTTCTGAGTTAACGGTAGTGACAGAGGAGACCTCCAGGTGAGGTCGACAATAGAGACTTCTCACTTAAGGGTGGTTTACAGTGACTAAGAGCAAGAAGGTATTAAGGCTACCCTTGGGCCTGTATTGTGGAGTGGAAACACTGATATATTCCAGCAGTGGTACAAGAGGGTATGAGGTAGGAAATGGTAAGACTAGACTGAGGAGCATAGGTGCGATGAAGTGGGTTTATATACATAGCGATGTTCAGGGCAGGAATGTGAAAAAATATGGTGGAAGGAATTGCTGACAAAGTAAGTGGAGTGGAATCACATGGAATGTGATGGAAACGGACAGTGAGTCATGATATCATAGTCAGTGATGAAAAGAAAGAAACGTCCAAGTTGGAACTTATACCCATGTGTGAGTAAGCATTAAGTCAAGGAAAAGCGTAGTTCGAGGTAAATCGTAACATTATCCCCTCAGTAGACTTGAAGTCACTGACTTCAAAAATCCTTATACTCTCCATAAGGTTCACCAGTCATGTTAGACATGGCGGCATCATCGAATGTGAAATATCCTTCATCCTCCCTCTCATCAATAGGCAGGGGCTCCTGGGTGGTCACAGGTATGGGTGTGGGGCATCGTCTAGTAGGGAAACGAACAGTTCATTGGGCACATTGGCATGTAGGACTCAATGGCAGAGTTCCTCTGGATGACAATGATGAGGAGGATTGATGGGATGAGGGCAAGGTGGAGGGAGAGGGCCTAGGAGAAGGTTGTCAAAGAGGGCATTCCCACTGAGAATGGCCAGGGGCAAATCAAAGACAGGTGGGGTATAAATATTTGAGGCATCAGTCTCGAAAGTGCCTGAGGCATTGACATTGAAAGCAGGCCTGGGAATAGCAGTGATTATTAACAGAGAAAATGACTTCTCCCATGTTCTCATGATGATGAAGTTCTACTTGGTCAATGAACGATGGTTTCTTCTTCGAGAGGGGAAGAAGACGTGGATGGCATGGATGACGTGAGAGGAGTAATGATTGTGGTGGGGGTGGGAGCGACAGGAGGGATTGGCACAGGTAGTGGCTCAGAATGCTGCGTGTTGGTCTCAGTGAGGTAGCGATCAAGGTCTGCCAGGAACTTGCTGAGTTTGAGCTGGTGGGCGAGGATATCTAGTTCAAGGTTGGCTTCACCAAGAATGGTGACGGCGGTGGGATGGTTCAGGAAATTGAGGTGGCTGATCTGCCATGAGAGACGAACGAGGCAGTAAAGGGTGGAGCCCATATCAAGGTGGGCGCTAATGGGAATGGCTATGTGCCTGTCATAGACATGATTGCAGTACTTGGTGATATATGGGTGAGGAATGGTGAAGGAATGGAGGTGATGAGCATGGATAGGGAGGTCCACAGTGCAAATGGGACACAACATGGGGGGTCTGGGGATCTCCATGAGGAAAGCATGGAATGGGGAGTCAGGAGGAAGGCTGTTCCAGCCAGCTTCAGTGAAGGTGGAAGATAGGGGATGGTTCTCATCAGTGACAGACTTGACAAGGGTGGAAACCTTGGAGAAGGTCTCCTCTAAGGTGGACACAGTAGACAGGGAATCAATGACAGAGGTGGAGGGTTTCTCGATGTCATCAGCAATGAAGGTGATGTTGTGGAGTGGTGATGTGGTCATTGTTGTGGTGTGACAAGGGCAAAGATGATTGTTCTGAGGAAAAGACAGAGGGGTAACGGTTCTTATAAGCTGTCAAGGCGGCCTTAGAATGTTTCAGGTTCTGCTCAGGTTCCCATGAATCTTCTTCGGCAGTGTAGCCCTTCCATCAGATCAGGAAGTGGCAGTTGGACAGGCTTTCTTTGTGACATAAGATCTTATCGATCTCGTATTCTTCCTTGCCATCTACAAGGTCCAGGGGTGGTCTTGTGAAATTGGGTCTGTGGACATCATTTTCGTGATATGATGATAAGAGGGAAGCATGGAAGACTGGATGAATCTTCTATGTGGACAGGAGTTTTAAGCGATACATGATGGGGGACAGGACTTTGATGATGGAAAAGGGTCCTTCCCATTTTGGGGTGAACTTTGGGTTAACAATGTTGTGTTTCAAATTTTGGGCTTCTAACCAGACCTTGTCTCCTTTGACAAAAGGTTGGAACTTAGACATGGTATGTTGGGCCATAGTTTGGTGAGCAAGCTCATGGGCAGCAAGGGCTTCATCATGGGAGGCAGTGAGGAACTTAAGTTGGTCTTCGACTGCAGGGATCTTGGTGTCGGGAACAATAGAAGGTAGGGCACAGGGTTCATAGCCCATCATGAGGTAAAACAGGGACTTTCCCATTATAGAGTATGGACAGTGATTGTGTGTGAACTCAGCATGTGTAAGAAGTTCATGCCACAAGGACGGGTTATTGCTGCAGAAGATCCGAAGGCATGTTTTGATCTCCTGGTTGACACATTCAGTTTTTCCATCAGTCTGGGGATGGTAGGCAGTGGACAGGGTGAGGTCATAGTTCAAGAGCTTTCCGAGTTCTTTGGCAAATGTGGAGGCAAACTGTGGGCCTCTATCAGAGATGATCTTTTCATAAAGACCAAACCAACAGTAGACTTTGTGGAGGAAGAGGGTCACAATTCCCTCAGTGGTGGCGTTTTTCACAGTGGGGCATAGAATTACCCCCTTAGTAAGCCCATGGTCGACCACGACCAATAGGGAATCAAAGCCCATGGGTGAAACAGGGAGATCAGTGATTAGATCACAGGAGATCTGCTGGAACGGGCAGGTGCAGGTGGAGCAAATGGGGGTGAGCGGGGTACAGTGGGGTGCATGTTGGCCTTGTTGGCCTGACAAGTGGTGCAACCTTCGACATACTTGAAGATGTAGTGGGCCAGACCAGGCCACCAGAACTCAGAGGAGATCAATTGATGGATCTTGAGATATCCGGGGTGACCAGAGGATTCATGGTTGTGGCAGCAGAGAAGAACTTTCTGCTGAAGGTCTTTGGTGGGAACATAGATGCAGTCTTTATAAAGAAGCATGCCATCATGGTGTTGCCAGTCAGAGAGACAGGCACGGATGTTCGAGGGAACATTGTTGGCGATGGATTGAAGAGTTTTAAGTACAAGGGAATTTGACTTAGAAGCATCCTTTATGAGGGAAGTGGGGGAGGAATCGATGAGTTGAACAAATATTGATGGTGGAAGGAGCATAGTTGACTCATTGTTGGGATTGGAGGAGGAATAAAGAGGTCCAGACAATGTGACAAGGCATTAGGAGCAGTAAGAAGCTTCCCAGGGATGTGGTGAAGTTTGAGATCATAATCTCCAAGGTTAAGGAGCCATCTAGCTTGATGGTGGTTTAAGTGTTGCGCAGTGTGGAAGTATATGAGGTTTTTATGGTCCATGAAGACCTGGACAGGAAAGAATGCAGCATGAAGGTATTGGCGCCAATCCTTGAGAGCACAGAGGATAGTGAGGAGTTCGCAGTCATAGATATCATAGTTTCATTCTGTGGGAGAGAACGAGGACAAGTGGTAGGAACATGGATGCCATTCACCATTGGCATTGGTCTGAAGGAGGACTGCACCGGATGCATACTTGGAGGCATCGGTGGCAATGGCAAAGGGTCATGTAGGGTTTGGCAACTGGAGGATGGGCTTGGACAAGAACAGGTCCTTTAATTGTCGGAAGGCCATGTTGCATTCTGGAGTCCAGTTCCAGGCAAGGTTCTTCTTGGTAAGGTCAAGAAGAGGGCAGGCAATGGAAGAGTAGTCGGGGATGAACTGACAGTAGAAGTTGGGAAAAACCAAAAAGGATCATACCTCCTTAGGTGTGGCAGGGGTGGGCCAGGCTGCAATCCCATCAAGCTTGATGGGGTCCATGGCAATCTGACCAGGTTTGACAATGAGACTGAGGTATTCAACCTTGATGGCGGTGAAGGTACATTTCTCCAGTTTCAGGTGAAGATCCAACTCCTTCATTCATTTGAGGACACAGTGGGTATGTTTGGTATGGGTGGCTTTGTTGGGAGAGGCAATCGGAAGGTCATCCATATAGATGACAAGCCAACCCTCAGCAATCATATCACGGAAGGAATCATTTATAAAATGCTGGAATATAGTGGGAGAGTTGGACAAACCGAAGAACATGATGGTGGGTTTGAAGAGCCCTTTGTGAGTGATAAAGGCAGCTTTTCACTGGTGACTGTCTTTGATACAGACATTGTTGTAACCCCAGCAGACATTGAACTTAGTAAAGACCTTAGTGTCTTTGAGCTTGTCTACAAGGTCGGAGATGAGGGGGAAGGGATAGGCATCATGGATGGTATGCTCATTGACATAGCAGTAGTCTTGGCAAGGGCGGAGTTTCCCATCCTTCTTTTTGACAAAGAAGAAAGGAGAAGCTTGAGGCGAGTTCAAAGGGCGGATCTTTTTGCTAGCAAGGTTTTCCTCAAGGAAGTCTTTGGTGGCTTTGTGTTTATCGGGAAATAAAGGGTAGATCTTTCCTATCTTAGGGATGAAGGTTTCATCAAAGTTGATCTTGTGGTCATAGAGTCGTGAGGGAGGTACATGGTCGGTGGATTCCTTGGAGAAGACTCCTTGAAGTCCTCTTATTTCTTTGGAAGAATGATGGGGGCCTTTTCAGGCAAGGCAGCGGCAGTGAGCTCAGTGGCAGTAATGACTTGGGCGATGATGTCAAGGTTGGGGATGTAGTATTCCCTGGCTTTGCAAAGGTGGTTGGTGGATGTTCCATGTTGATAATGGTAGTCCTGGACATGAGCGATGGTGAAATCTGTTTCCATGGCTCTGTCCCAATAGTTCCAGAGGTGTCTGTCATAGACCTCATAGATCATATAATGACAAGGGGGTTGAGGAGCACTACAATTGATGTGATCATAGTGGCGCTTGGTGTCGGAGGAGAAGGCCTCATGTAGAGCCTTCGATTTGTCCTTGGATTCAGGGATGTCAAGGGTATGGGTTTCCCAGTTGATAACTGGGTTCGTCTTGGTTAGCCATGGCATACCAAAAAGGACATTGGAGTTTCTGCAGTTCATGATGTAGAACTCGAAACATTGGGCTATTCCTCAGATGTTGGAGAATAGGGTGCAGGTGAAATGTACAGACCCTCCTTGATTGATGGAAGCATCTGCATTGCGAAGGGGAATTGGCATGGTTAAATGCGTGGTGGGTAGGCAATGTTTGCAGACAAAGCCCCAGTTGATGCAGTTGACGTCTGCACCGCTGTCTACGATGGCGAAGGTGTCAAGGGCTTTCATTGAGTGTGAGGGGTCGATGAGTTGAATAGGGATCCTCATCAATTGCTTGTCTCTGGTGTTTACAAGTACATTGGCACTAAACGAAGAAGGGAAGTCATGCATCGTGGTAACTTCCCATTTCAAAAATCCATCATTCCAACCCTTCCTATGGTGGTCTTCTTCAGCTCATCATCATCATTGTCTTCAATCTCTTGGAGCTTGGGAAGATCTTCAGAGATCTTGACCTTAGTCACTTTCTTGACTTGTGGCATGGGAGTGGAAGGGAAGGTGGGGCAAGAGCAGGACCCGTGTCCCTTCTTGTGGCAGCGGAAGCAAAGGTTCTCCTTTCAGCAATGTTCCCATTCCTCAGGAGTTATCTTGGGAATGCAGATGACGTCAATGTCCATGGCATTAGGGTTGCGGGGTGATCTGGAAGTGGGTTTCAAGTACTGGTGGGTCTGAACAAACGAGGTTCTGCAATGTTGCTTGGCAATGGCATCTTTCTCATCCCACTGTGCCTGGAAATGAGAAGATTGAGTGATCCATTTCTCGATAGTGCTGGGCATGGTATCCATGGAGTAGATCCTACACATAAGAGCAACTGGAATTCTGACCCAGAAGAACTGGATCAAAGTATGGTGGGTGGCAGTGTCGGCAGTGAGTGGGGGATGTGAAACCAGCCTTCCTGACATGGAGAAGGAACTTGGTGATATAGTCATCGAGTTGAGTCATTTTCTCGATGCAATGGGTAGCAAGCCAGAATAGAGTGGCTTGCTCAGTGTTGCCTCGATTGAAGGCGGCTTTGAACTCCTTGATGAAATTCTTGAGGGTACCAAAGTTGTCAGTCTCAAGGGCGGTGCAGCACTTGAACTTGGCCCATTGCTTGGCAGGGCCTTCGCTCATGTATGAGAGGAGGAAGCCGATCTTCTTATGATCGGTGTCATAGATGTCTTTGTTGACAAGCATGTATGAGCAGGTGGAGGTAAGCCATGAGATGGCTTCAGAGGATTCCCAGTCATAGGCTTTGGGCCTAGTGAGGTGAAGTTCAATGTGTTTCAAGGACATGGAGGTGGTGGCAAGGGGGGTGCTTTGTAAAGCAACATGGTAGTGGACAGTGGGTGGCAGTCCTGAAGGTACAAGGGGTGTGACCAGAGGTGGTCTTGAAGGTGTGTCAGATGACATGACAGAGGTGGTAGCTTCTTCGTCAGAAGCATCAGAGGAGTCTTCTGCTGGAGATGGTGGTGCATGTGGAGTACAAAAGGATTCTCCATGAAGGGGGTTGGTCAAATGGTGATATGGATGAATGGTGGCTTACATGAAAGTAGCCAATAAAAGGGGTAAGAGTCTAGTCTTTTGTTACAGCTGACCTTAGTGAGGGCAGGCATAGAACTGTTGGGACTGTGGTCTTAACTGTGGACAAGGTGGCGATGGAGCTTGACAATTGCAAGACGTCTACCAGGAGCCTACTGAGTGAACGGTGGACAAGGAGTCTGCCTACGATTGAGGACAGATAACAATGACTTCCAAGTTAATGGTGGTGACAGAGGAGACCTCTAGGTGAGGTCGACAATAGAGATTTCCCACTTAAGGGTGGTTTACAGTGACTAAGAGCAAGAAGGTATTAAGGCTACCCTTGGGCCTGTATCGTGGAGTGAGAACACCAATGTATTCCAGCAGTGGTACAAGAGGTACAAGGTAGGAAATGGTAAGACTAGACTGAGGAGCATAGGTGTGATGAAGCGGGTTTATATATGTAGTGATGTTCAGGGCTGGCATAGAATGTGAAAAAATATGGTGGAAGGAATCGCTGACAAAGTGAGTGGAGTGGAATTGCATGGAATGCAATGGAAATGGATGGTGAGTCATGGTATTGTAGTCAGCGATGAAAAGAAAGAAATGTCCAAGTTGGGACTTATACCCATGTGTAAGTAAGCGTTAAGTCAAGGAAAAGCATAGTCCAAGGTAAATTGTAACAGCACAGAATTGGAGGAGATTCTGGAGGAAGAACAAATGACTGTCTAAATCAATATCCAGCCTGAGGTATCTATCTACAGACAAAGCATTTATATATACATATGGAGGGAAATAAATATTAGTAACAGAGATTAGATGACTAAAGTAATGGAGGTCTGATAAGTATATGCCAGAGCTATGCTCCAGGTCAGGTATGAGCTGAAGCTGTGCTACATAACATCAGAGAGATGAGAGCAGCGAGACTAAATCAAATATGTGACAGGAGGAAAACATAATATTACATGCAATGGAGGTTCAGAGAAACAAAGTTACATGTAGACAGAGAATGTGCTGAAGAGATGAGCAGAGTTGTGTCAGAAACACCAGTGTTGTTTGTATATGACACTAAACAGATACTAGAGTATTCAAAAGGAATCAAGGATCTCAGACTTCTCTACTCCTGAAAATGGAACAAAGACAAGACTGAAATATGTGGATGTGCTGACTCAACTTTTGCAACAGGTGACATCTTCTTCCTTAGTGGTGCAGTGAGAATGTGGCACTTCAAAAAGGAGGCCAATGCTTCACTGTCAACAGCAGAGAGAGAATATGCCATGATAGCAATGGTGAAGGCAAGCAGAGTGGTATTGTGGGTGTGCAACCTCTTCACAGAACTTGGATACTACATGCAAGCTGCCACAATGCTATATGAAGATACCCAGTCAGTGATTGCAATCAAAATGATTTTTGAGATATTTAAGGGGGCTTTGAATGTTAACTTATATGTTAGTACACTACTTCAAGCCTAGATTGACAGATTAGCAACAATGAAACTTGAAGTTTGAATGAACTGTCCAGTATTTGTAAATGCTTCAAGTATGTGATGGCACACTGTAGTCAGAAATTTGCTTTTTTTGATTCTAAATCAAGGCACAACACAATTTTTAAGCAATGTCTTTTGGATACAAGATGGCAGATCTACATCCAGTTTGTGCCTTATTCATCCAGTCTGAGTCTGACTGGTAAGCATTCCACTGCTACAGCTTGATTCCAAAGAAATACTAGTATGGGTGAAGATAATTAAGCTGCTGGTACTCTTCTCCATGAGAATGACTGATTAGAAATTTTAAGTGCTTCTACTAGGTGCTGAGTAACACTCACCACCCACCTGCTATCATATAAGGCAGAGGGTAAGCCTCTGACTGCAATTTGAATGCTCACAGGATTTCCAGATGATTTAATTTACCTCATCATGTGTATGCCCTGTAGGAAGAAGACATCATCATCCATCAACTGCTGAAGGTAAATTAAATCCAGCTCATGCTCAAGGGATCAGTGCCACTCCATATTCTTAACCTGCAAAACTTGCTTGATATCATTCTCAGCATCACTCTCTTCAGTGCTCATTTAATGCTTGCCAAGGCACTGAACAACATCTTGCAGCCAAATCCAGTTGTGGATATTGTTCTCTGATCCCTTAGTCCTCACCTTGATGATGTGGTCAAGAATCATCATCTGATGACCATATTTCTTAGGTGGACCCCAAGTCAGTTCCATTTCACAATGTTCACTGTCATCGAAGGCTCATATTACAATGGCATGTAGTTTTCTGATTCACTCTCTGGACTTCTTTCTACTCAATGACCAGTCATGCCTCTGTCTCAGTGGATATCTTCAAAACTCTGATATTTGTTAACCTTCCCTTCAAATTGTCCAAATCTGCTTGTAGCAATCAATGAGTATCATTTTTATGTAGTCATCAGACTGGTCCATTGGCCAATTATCAAAAAACCAACCTTCATATTGACAGACACACACAGAGCTACACAGTTCCTACATAGAGATACCTAGTAATATAGACCCATACAGAGAAATAGGAGAAATGAAGCAACACATTTTTTCTATTAATTGAAGTTGAAATTTTTTTAAAACAAGCTTTATTTAAATTCTAACTGCTGTGCAAACCCTTAGGTACAGATACAAATATGGTGAGTTTACTGACAATCCTCTTCATGATACTTATTCTGAAATTTCTGAAGGTCAATCAATATGGGATTCCACATCAAGGTAGGTCTGCTTTGTGAGTCAAATGGGAGAATATCAATATATGGCTCATAGCCATTGTCAAACTTGTAAGCATGGACATTGTTGAGATTAACAATCTCATGAGAGATGGGGTTTATATCTGAATTGAGACTGAACTTGCATTTGAAAAGCTTTTGAACCTCAGCCTAACAATGGAGTTGAGCATCCTCCATCTAGTTAACCACAGAGACTCACCAGACAGAAGCCTCACTCAGTACTTGTTTTCTCTGCCATTTCCTGTTGCACTTCTTTATAAAAAGCATGTCTCCTGCAAGGGCTCTGCTTGATATTTGATGGGAGCTGACCACCAGACAGGACATTCTTCAGAGTACTATTCAATCTCTTTGTGACTGTTTTAAATATGTCTGACAACTGAGTTGTGTTGAAGGTGTCCTTCAGTTGCTCTGACTCAACTGTCATGGAGGGGGGTGTACATTTATTATCCTTGTGAACTAGAATACATGAACATAAAACAATCTACCAAGATTTGGGCACAAACAAGGTGTATTCTGTGTAAAATACCCCGCATCTTCTACACTTTCTTGATGGCATTGAGTTTAGAAGAGACAGGACTTGAAAGCAGAGTTTTCAATCTCTGTACTAGATGAATTGGTGAGACCATTCTCTGCATTGTTGCATTTGCCATTGTGATGTCTTCACAATCTACATGTCAGAGATGTGGCGAGTCTGGTGATGTCATCTCTGCCTCCTGAGTTGAAATGGTCCTCTGATCAGAGGTGAGTTTTCTTTTTAAGCATTGGTCCAGCAGGAAAACATACAACATGACTTCTGAATCATATATATCACTGCTTCAAGTTAGCAATTTCTGTCTCTTTTTCTGCCTGAGGGTTATCATTAGCAGAGAAGCAATGGCAAGAAGTTTGAATATCACCCTGATTGTAGCTTCAACTGTCAACAACATTTTGCTGAGTTCATCATCACACACTTGGAGTGCTTGTGTAAGTTGGGCTGTGGGCCCTTGGCTTTACCTTATGTGGTGTGCCCTTGTTTCAGGTCTTGGTGGTTGGTTTCATATTTGTTGAAGGATTGGAGGTTTGAAGTTGAGTTGTCTAGACTTGGAGGAAGTAGAAATATCCATCAGAGTTCAACAGAGAGTCAAGTGTTGAGGAAGGAGTATGTCAAGTGCTCAATTCAATATTATAACTAAAGGTATGTACAGCAGAGTTGGTACAGTGTATATATATGAAGGGCATCAGATTTATAATAGATTCATAACAGATAAGTAATGAAACAGTGGTCGGGAATCTATGAACTGGAGCTGCATACTAGAGAGGTCTGGGGAGACAGAGATGCACAATTGGTGCAAACATACTGGGGGCAGAGCAAAGTTGGTTTCAGTGGGACTGGAGTTGTCATGGATATTAATATGCTCAATATGACAGTGAAATTCCAATCAAACAAGCTAAGTTAATGAAAGCTTACATTCAACTCTTTATGGGGATTCTGCACTGCAGTGTTGTGCATGGTGACTGCCATTTTATTGTTGTTTCAGATCTGAGTATGGAGTTCAGCACATTCTCTCTGATAAACATTAATTCATCAGTATGTTGAACTACATATGACTTGAACTTAATCATAAGCTTATTTACTTCTTCACACTGTACCACAAGATTCTGTAGCTCTGTATCTTATGTTCTCCATGTGTTGAGCTTGTTTTGAATGGCCTGCTGAAGCTGGTGGACTCTATATTGTAGATCCTGTCAGAGAGTGGATGACATGTCAGGAAAAAATCCATGAGTGATAAGCATTTCAATACACATACTGTTTCTAGCTGCTTTACATGCACTTTGAGTTGCCTGATTACTTGGTCCTTCTTATATACTGAGTTTCACAATGTTTGTGAATAGTCGACTTTCTCATAACAACACTTGATTCATGTCTCTTATTGCCATAGGATACTATTAAACTTATACAGGGAGGGGGCATGCACAACTCCAGAGTAACTCCAAAGGGGGAAAAGTTGCAAGGGATTGGATGAAACTTGGCTTCATTGTATGTGGTGTGCCCCCTTACTCAAGTTCAGTGAGATTGAATGTATGGAGAGAGAGAGAGAGAAATGTCAGACATTGAAGGTTGGAGTTGAGTCTTCAAGACTTGAGAGGGTTCAGAGGAAGTTAAGTTGATATTTAAACTGAGGTGTATACAGAGTGAAATTACAGCATATATATATATACTATGGAGGAGCCTTGGTTTTGTGATGGAGTTGTAATACATAAGTAAGAGTCAGAGGACAGGAAACTATAAACCAGAGCTGCACACTGGTGAACAATGAACTGGTGCACTGCAAGCATGGCACAGCAAGAGAATAGATCCAAGACTAGTACCAAGAACAATATACATAAAGATACACAAGAGGAATATAAATGAATAAGGTCTAATGGTAATACAAAGTGTAGTAACAGAGAAATAAACTGGAGATGTTATATAGATGATGAGTGGAGGTGTGAAGTTGAACTTTTGTTATTTTTAGATATGACAGTATTCCCCTCTTAGGACTGAACCCCTAAAGGCCATTGAGAACAATGCAAAGCTGGTCAGCATTGAAGTCTGAATATCCATATAAAATCTTCAGTGAAACCCAACCATGCCTTAACCATTAATCACTATCATGTCCAGAATGGAAGACCTCAATTCCTGGTTTGATGGATGCCTTGCAGAGTGTGAGAATGATGACATTACTCTGTGAGGTGAAGGCCATCAAGTGGAGGAAGTGGATGAAAGAAAGGAAGGAGAAGAAGGTGCAAAGAAGGGTAGAGAAGGTAGCACAACAGAAGGTGGTGGCAGATGCCACTCAGAGGGCACCCAAGGATGAGGCCAGGAGTATGCTGAGTATGGTTCAAATTGCACATGGTTTGGCTAAAAACAAGCAGGTAGAGCAGATGTGGACAGAGCGAAGCTCTGGGAAGAAAAGGCTTGCAGACTGCTGTTGGTGTAAGGACCACAGTCTCAAGTGTCAGCTCAGGATTAGGAAGTTAATGGTGTGCATGACATGTGAGAATGTCAAAGTGAACTGTAAGAGGCTCAGAAAGGAAAGGTGTGCCATTTCTTCCTCCTTTTGAACCATTGCTAATACATACAGAGTTAGATGCACACATATCAGTTCACTGTTTAATCTGTCACTTCCCTCTGATTCACATCAGTTGTAATTGCTCACTTTGGCATCTCGCTGAGGTGAGACTTACTTTACCTATTTACCTATTGCTGTACTAACTGTATGTAGTATTGGGCATCTTTGCCCTCACTATAGGTGAATAGATAGTTGTGATTTCTCACTTGGACATCATTTCCTCACTATATTCAACAGGTTATGAGCCCTGCTGGCACAAACTAGTAAACCTCACCATCAAACACACAACTTCATTCTCACTCACAGAATCCCATTGGCACCCTGATGCATCTGGGCCCACCTCCAATGTCCTCTGAACTCAACTCCAGAAACATCACCACTTGCCCTCTGCTTACAGGCCCTGCAAACTTTCAAATATAAAAGCTTTCCATTACCTCAAAGCTCTGCCATGAAAAGGTTCTTGGAGTGACAATTGGAACTGACATATGCCCTGCCACGCCTCCTTCTCCGGTTCTTAGTGCCAGCTCCACCACTCTGACCATCTCCAGGGCCATCTCCTTTGCTGAAGATGTCCAAAAATGGATGGAGCATGATGAAAAGGCCCAGGGTATTATTCAGGATCACATCTGTGATGTGCTACTGATCAAAACTGCCCACCATACAACAGCAAAAGCACTCTTTGATCGCCTTGTCATCCTGCATGAAACCTCAAACCCCTCACCTTCACCTTTTATTCCTTTCAGCAGCAACTCTTCTCCTCCAAGTGAGACAGCAAGTTCAATATATCTGACCACATTACCTTCTTCCAGATGCTCGAGTCCTGCCTCAGTGCAATGGAACTCAGCATGGATAGCAAATTGCTCACCTTCATACTCCTAAACTCACTCCCACACATGCTGAAGTGGAACACTTTCACCTCCTCCACCATCAACTCCACAGCAGATGATAGACTAACTTTCAATGCCATTGAAATTCATATCCTATTGGAGGAAGCCCAACTCCAACCCCACCCATGTTACAAAATGGAACAGAAAAGGAAGTCAAAAGGAAAGTGGTGTGAGCACCAAAAAATGGACAGTTACAATACAACAGCTGAAGGAGAAATATAAATAAAAGGCAAATAATGCAGAGGGTACTTCAGATTCTGGGTCCAGAGGAACAGAATGCACAAAGAACCTGTAGACCATGCTCTATACAAATGCATTCAAGCCTACACTGCACTTTATAAATTGAACTCCAAAAGCCCCATTGTCATAGACTCTGGAGTCACATCACATATGATTCTGCACAAAAAATGGTTCCACACCTACTCCACACTCACCCCTCCCTCCCCCCTCCCTCCTTTTCCCATCTCAAAAATGAACAATCTAGAAGATGATTACACAATAAGCACCATAGGAATTGGAATGATTATCCTCCAGAGCCATGTTGGGAGCCAACACTACAAAATAACACTTAGTGACCCACTACACATCTTGGAGTTCACAATCTCTTTGATCTTCATCTTAAAACTAGCAAAAGCAGGACTAGCTACTTTCTTCCCAGTGAACTCCATCTCTTGCTCCATAAAAAGAGGGTCTGAGGTCATTCTTACCATATTCTATGCAAAAGGCCTGTACCATGCCAAGGCAACTCCAAAGGAAGTTCCAGAACAGAGCTGAACCACCATTGACATAAATTTCCTCCATTGGTAATTGGGTCATATTGAATACAAAGTATGGTCTGATGGGGGCAGCTCTGAGGTATTGATGAGACCTCTGGAACACTAGAGTTTTGTGAATCATGCACCATTGGAAGGATGAAAAAGGTTCCATTTGAATCTCATAATAAACCACATGGGACAAAACCCTTACAGATCACCTACTCAGTTCTTGGAGGTCTGATGTTCCCACAATCTTGAGAAGGCCAGTAATACTGGTTTCTCATTGTCAACAATTTTTCCTGTTTCCCTTGAATCTTCTTCCTGAAATGAAAGAGTGATGTCTGGGAGACTTATGAACAATGGAACTCTGATGTGAAGACCTTCTTCCACATGAAGATAGGCTGAAAGCACCCCTCCAAACTACATGTCCATTTTTTAGAAGTGATGGGGACAGCAAATACATGAACACAAATTTCAAAAACACACTCAGAAATGATGGAATGATTCTTGAAACCTCACCTCCATACACTCCTGAACAAAATGGCCCAGTGGAATGAATGAACCAAACACTCTGCCTCCTTGCAAACTCCATGCTGGAAGTCTCCAAACTCCCAAAGTCTTTCTAGTCTGACACCATGTCAACTCCTGCATACATTACAGCCCAGAGTCTGACCTCCACACTCAGAGGAGACACTCCTTTCCAAAAATTGTTCAACTGACAGGCAAACTCCTATGTGTTCTGCCCTTTTAGATGCTTTGCTTATGCACTTATTTCAAAGGAACAACAAAAAGGCAAGTTCCAGCCACATGGATGAAAGTGTGTTCTGCTTGGATACATCCATGGACAACAGGCATACAAACTTCTAGATCTAGAAGACAATCATCTCCGGTTGGCACATCACAATCAATGAATCTGGAATCATATTAGAGTTGGAAGCTAGCCCTTGGAAATGTGCATTCAAAGGACACTAAACCTCACAACTCCCACTCACCACTCTATAACAATGATCACCAGCTCTGATGAAGACTGTGATGACATACTGCCTCTCAAAGCAGTGGGAGTACCTCCCCTAATGGAGACCATGGTTGCTGATCTAACAGAGCACCTCAGCCAGTTCCACCTACACTCTCCCAAACCACCTTCAACTTCCACTCTGAACCCTTTACAGCTTTCAACTCCAACATCACCACCTGCAGAAATCAGAAGTAACCATGTATACCAAGCAGCAAACAAAAACTGTGATTACATATGGACACTGGAAGAGGAAACACAGATGGTGCAACTA
Source organism: Pulveroboletus cf. aberrans (assembly GCA_038094155.1). Classification (NCBI taxonomy): domain Eukaryota; kingdom Fungi; phylum Basidiomycota; class Agaricomycetes; order Boletales; family Boletaceae; genus Pulveroboletus; species Pulveroboletus cf. aberrans. The sequence continues at coordinate 22,949 of JBBPTO010000084.1, read as the reverse complement.
GTGAAAAATGATGCAGAAGAAGCTGAAGTGGAAGATGTGCTCTTGGATTCTGGCATGGACACTGACACTGACTCTGACACTCTGGAGATCCCAGGTATGTTTTACAGCATGAAGGAGAAACCCCATGATCAGATCTTTGTGGAGCAGCTTGTGGACCAACCAGAGAAGACCTTCCAAACTCCATAAAGAATGCATACACACGTCCAGATGCAAATTCACAAAGATCTGCCATGGAGGAAGAAATTCTGAGTTTAAACACAAAACATGTATATGAAACAGTGCCAATTCCATCCAGAGCAAAACCTATCACCTTCAAACCCATGTTCTGCATAAAATATGATGGAAATGGAAGGATAGACCACTACAAAGTCAGAATTGTTACATGTGGCTTTACCCCAAAAGAAGGGGTCGACTACCAGGAAGTATTTGCTCTGGTAGTAAACCTAGACTTCATGCAGACCATCATCTCCATCACTGCAAAACACAATTTAGAGTTTAATCAAATGGACATATCCACTACATACATGAACAGAGAATTGAATGAGAAACTTTACCTCCTGCCTTTGAAAGGAGTTTCAATTCAACCAGGGTACTGCTGGTGATGCTGGAGGTCCCTCTACAGACTGGAACAAGCTGGATGGACATGGAACAAGACTTTGGACAAAAAGCTTGAAGACATTGGTTTTACTCACTTGAACACCAAAACATGTCTATATGTCCTCTGAAAGGGAAAGGATGGACGTGTGTGTTTCCTGATTGTATACATTGATGATCTTCTTTTACCAGCCAGCACTTGAGCTTTCATGAACTTCATAAATCAAACACTCTCCTCCACATTCAAAATGCATGACCTCAGAGAAGCAAAGTTTATTTTAGGGCCGGAGATCAAACAGAACTGCAAGCTCCGAACCATTGCTTTATCTCAATCTCAGTATGTTCAAACAGTTTTACGATACTCTGTTATGGCAGACTCTAGGCCTATCTCAACTCCATTGATCCAAAATCTCTCACTTTCCATCAACAACCTGGAAAACAACACTGTCATCAGATCTCTAATGTACCTCATGCTCAGAACATGTCCAGATCTGGCATACACAGTATGGATGCTCAGTCACTTCAGTGTGGCACCAAAGAAATGCCATTGGAAGGCAGAAAAATGTTTGCTCTGATACATCTGGGGCACTCCAGACATGGAGCTCCGCTATGACGGAAATGAACTTTCAATGGACTTAGATTTCTATGGGTACTCAAATGGAGGTTGGTTCCAAAATCCAGATAACTCCTGCTCTATCTCTGGTTATCTTTTCATCAGCAATCAGAGGGCCATTTCTGGGTCAAGCAAACAGCAAACATGGTTGCATTACCTACTATAGAATTAGAGTATATTGGACTTAGTAATGCCAGGCAACACCTTGCTTGGCTCTGAAATTTCTTCAAGGAGATAGGACATCTGCAATCCAGACCTATAACCCTTCGCTGAGATAACCAAGCTGCCATCATCCTTTGTTGAGACCCACAGTTCCACACAACCAGATCAAACATATCCAATGAAAATATCACTTCATCTGAGATGTTTTAGTTGGAAAAGGGGAGGCAGCAGTAGAGTATGTCCCTACCGAAAATATGGTTGAGGACATCCTCACAAAACCTCACTAAAAGAAACATTGGAAATTCATTCAAGCAATGGGACTGCATTGACTCCACTATAACTCTGTAGGAGCTCCAATGTTCATTCAGGCATCTCCACTAGATTCACTCTGGAGTTGTGTTTTAACCACTTTAGACTTTTGCTTTGACACATTGTGCAATTTTCAACACATCATATGAATTTCAGAAAGTTGTATGATTCATTTTCTTTTATCTGAGTTGTTCCTTTCTCATGTTGAACCATTTCTAATACATATTGGTTATTCTTGCTTAACTCTGTACCAGTGTTTTCCAGAGTTAAACATGTCAGTTCACTATTTAATCTGTCACTTCCCTCTGATTCACCTCAGTTGTGATTGCTCACTTGGGCATCTGGCTGAGGTGAGACTTGCTTTCCCTATTTACCTATTGCTGTACTAACAGTATGTAGTATTGGACATCTTTGCCCTCACTATATATTTTGACAACATTAAGTGGAAGAGGCAGAGGAAGATGGAGAAACCAGAGAGTGTGTGCAAGAAGTAGTGGTCTGGTGAGATGGCAATTGGTTTGAAGCTCTTGGCCCAACTCCTTGTAGTTATTCATCCGAAGCAGACAGAGCATGGGAACTTCCATCTGGAGAAGGACTGGTTCAAACCATTCCAGTTCCATGCCCTTTGAGTAAGACTGTGTGAGGGTAACTTTGGTGTGACTGGTGAAGAAGGCCTTAGGGCAGTCGTGGAAGTTCAGCTTGCAAGTGAAGAAGCATTGGAATTGACCTACAAGTTCTAGGACTCAATGGCTGAATTTGAAGGTGCTAAGGATGTTATAGCATTGAAGAGAGGTTGACCACCCTAAAATGCTATATGCCTTTGGGTAGAAAACTAGCAAGTTGGGAACACAAAAAAAGACAATAAGGGAACAATATGTTTGTTCCAGCATAATTGCAGGTAGAGAAACAAGGAAAGGGAACTGCCAGGCTTATAGGATATCTTGATAGACAATCTAGAAGAGCTTCTAAATACCTTAGACATGGCTGACTGGGAACAGGAATTGATTCTTGACAAGATTGATGAGGACAATGATGATGAAAGACTCAGACTTGAGGTGAATTCTTTTAGATGATGTGTGAAACAAACTTTTATAGTCTGAGAACTCCAAAGACTCTTAATAAACATAAAGAAAGAAACATCTAGCATGAATCCCATCATTGAATTGCAATACAGAGCATGTGATTTATAGCATCTAGTACACTATACGTACAGTAAAAATCAGTTTGGTAGATGGATCAGATTGAAAAGAGACAGATAAAATGAACTGGATATGTACATATATGGTGGATCAGACATGGATTGGACATGTGTTGACATGAATGCTTAATGACTCATGATAACCTAAGGAAAGTCAAACAGATGTAGAATAACTGGACATGGACCTAAGGAGCAATGACTCCTTACAGCACAGGGAGTGGAAAGGATTGGCAATCATGCAAGAGTGAGAACTAGTAATGCAGGTAGATATTGTGAATTCTGAGCAAGTAAGAGTTCAAATATACTGTTAATCTTATACAGGGATGGAAAAAGCACAACTCCAGAGTAACTCTAAAGGGGGTGGAGTTATGAAGGGTCAGATGGGACTTGGCTTCAACTGTATTCCATACACTTAAACCATGTGGCTAGAATTGATTTTTAGCGAGAAATATTGCATTGCTAAATACACAAACATCCAGACAGTTTTTTGAGCCACTGTAGTTAACCTTCATCTACCTTATGCACGAGTGTTGTTGACTATTAATATACTAATTGGGGCTCCCTGAAAATGTTTGTAGCCTTTGGGAATGAATTCCTGATCAGATGTGAGTTCATTGATAGACTGTCTTGCAAGCAGGAAAGATGATTACACTGTGATGGTGCTTGTACAGATACTCAGTCCAAACTGTTTTTAGAGAATGTTGGTGAGGTGTAGATTAGGCTACAAAAAGATTTGTGTCCATATCTGATGAATTGAATCCAGAGCATTGTAATCTTTGAGTGAGAACAGTCATCCAAAAAACATATGCACTGTACTCTTTTAATTCCTCCTTGCATGTCTCTTTCTACTTTGTTTTTTAAGGTATTTTGTGCATTGTATCATGATCTACATTGTTCTAGCTATCTACTGAGCACTAGAGCTTGGTGTAATGTAAAGGAGTTGTGGAGATATGTGTGACTTATCAGATTATGTAATGCCATGCATTACTTTTTTGAGCCACTGTAAGTCCTGCATCAAGTCCTTATACCCATAACCCCTTAGCTCTATTTCTCTATCCCTTTATCAGCTCTGCACATTGCTTCACCCCATCTCTGTTGGACCAGAGGTCCATTTCTCATCTTTTCACCTGAGAGCTGACCATTATACCTCAGAACTGTGCTGAACAGGGGCTGGAGGAGCATGACAATGACACATATCAGATTCTAAAATATGTCATTAAGAGGCAAGGGCACAAGCACATAGAAAATAAATTAGAAAGACTTAAGAGATATAAGAGAAGAAAATTGAGTTGATATTAAAAGCAAGAAATACATGTAGAGAATCTTCAATTTATATATATTGGAAGATTAGATCAGAGACCAGGCCAGAGTTTGTAAGCAGCATGTGTTAAGATACTAGAATTGTTGAGGCCCTGGATGGAATGCACATATGTAGGTATGAGATATATAGAATGAATTGGAGATGTATTGTAAGAGAATTCATAGGATCTAAAAATGGAGGGAAATCAACAGCAAATAAGATCTGAGTGGATAAAAAAAGATTCAATATGAACTTTACTCATTTTTTCAGTGTTCAGGGAATATTAACAATTTATGTTTTCTGACCAGAGTTTCACCTCATTTAAAATTTTCAGAGCCTCCTGATTTTTTATATCACACTAGCATGACATACAGTGACTTCAAAAACTGTTGCAATGATTGCTTCAAATGGAGTGTGTGTGTTGTACTGGATATACCCATGGAAATCTTGCTCAGCATTGCAGAGGCCAAAAATAGTATACACCTTCAGATATCAAAAGGTCCACATATCGTGTGGGCTGGCTGAGAGGGGCCATAGGTATGGCCATTACAAACCAGCAATACACTGCAACACTTGTTTCACTTTTGAAATTAAAAAGTGTATTTGAATATTTTAGTACTTGGTACACCCTTCCTTTGCCTTAAGCATTGCCTGAATCCTCTTATGCATGCATTCAATCAATTTCTGACACTTCACAACTGAAATCTCTTCCCACACCACTTGAGTCCTCTTGCACAACTCCTCCATGCCTTTAGCAGGATGTTTATATCTTGCAAGCCTTCTTTTGAAACATATCCAGGGGTCCTTAATAGGGTTGATCTCTGGAGACTGGAGTCCACACAGTGGTTGTAAATGCCTGCTTTTCTAGCCATCCTTTAACCTTTTTCAAGTATGCATGAGGTCATTGTTTTGCTGAAAGGTAATGTCAGATGGAGTAAGAACATAATGCTCAAATGTATTCCTGAGATCATCCTTCAAATTTTGAAGATAAAGGTCTCCATTCATCCTAATATCAATCTTAGCAGCATAGCCAACTCCCTGCCAAGACATACAGCCCAGAAACCTCTTCCATACTTGAGAGTTTCATTCTTCAACCTGTCACTAAGCCTTTACCCTGCCTTTCTCCATTCCCACTTGTGCCAATCTGATCCCATACAATTGATTTTGATCTCATCTGACCATATGACCTTCTTTCAGTCACCACTAGAATCCAGTTCTTATGTGCATAAGAAAAGTACAAGTGAGCTTTGCAATGCATAGCAGAGAGAAGAAGGCATTTCTTCTTTACTATTGTGTTCATACCAGACTTTTTCAATTGTCCACAGACTGTGTTGGCAGAGAGGGGTTGGTTAATGATATTAGAAAGGGTATGGGTGATCTAAACAGCATGATTGGCCTCATCCAAGGTAATCAAACGAATGGCAAGTTAAATATTGGCGGAGGAAAGCTTGGGTTGGTGACCTTCAAGATACTTATGAAGCTCACAGCACTTCTTCTTGCAAAGTTTGAGTATAGTAAAGTGGTTGACACCAGTAGAACCATTAATAGAGCAAGCAGAGTAACCAGCATCAAGCATAGAGAAGATGGTGCATGTTCTTCTGATTGGTTGTTGTATTCATTCCAACACTGATCATTACACCTCTGAACTCCCTTCAATATCCTCTATTCTATCTCTGACACTGACATGCTTATCTCTGACCATCTCTGAAGAACTTCACCAAGTTTCTATTGGACCTCCAACATTGGAGATCCTTGTCCCCATTGAATCTATTCTGATTGATCCAGATGTCACTTTTATGTTATGTTTCTCCATTTTCTGACCTTATGAACTCTTGTATGACATCTCTACATTTCATTCTATGATTCTCACACCTAGATATGTCACTCTTTGGCACTCTATGACCTTCAACTGTTATTGTACCATTACATATGGTCTTCTCAATTCTCCATTCTGGACTTCAATCTGACCTAGTAATATATAACCTCTGTAATCTTCTCCTATATTCTCTACTTCAAATATTAAGTCACATTCTTCCAAATTTCATTTAATCTTGACAAAGTTTTCTTCCTTCTTAGATTCTCCTCATCATGTTCCTCCTGTCTTCAAAATAAGAACCTGAACATTGAGCAAGGGAGTGACTCATGAGTCTTGCATCAAGTTCTTGACCTCATTTCTGTTCCACTGCACCTTCATTACCACTGCATGTTGCTCCACCTGATGTCTATTGGACCTCTGGTCCATTCTCCATTCTTTCACCTCAGAGTTGGCAATTATACCTCAGACCTCTGCCAGATGGAGCATGGAGGAGCCAGAACACATAATGACAGTGATTGCAAACAAGAAGCCATTGAAATATATTTAAACTCACTATATATATACATGTATCTTTGTTTATATGACCAAAATATTATGCCACTCAATGAAGATTATGTGTGTCAGAACAAAAATAAAAATAAATAAAAAATAAAAACATTGCAATGATATTGCAGTTTTGTAATGGCCACACATATCTTCAGCCCTTCTCAGCTAAATCTAATGATCTATGGAATGTTTGGTAGCTAAATGTGAATACTATATTCAGCCTCCCCAATTCTAAGCATGGGTATATCTGGTACATTCACTACATACACTTCATTTGTAGCAGACATTGCAATGGCTTTTGGAGTCACTGTATATCTAAATGATGTAATGACAAATGTATACCAGCATTTATAAACCTTTGGCAAGTATGAGCTTAGAATAATGCAAGTAACATACCACTGGAATATCTGTAGACAAGTGAATATAGAAGATGGTTAGCAATGACATAAAATAATAGTGTTCCTGACTTACCAATTGTAGATTGAATGAAAGTAGCTGAGATTTAAGAATATTATAAAAATTGATGGTAGTGGCTGAAGAAAGAGATGGTATGAAAAAATCTAAACAGTGCTGAATTTTATATGTTTGAATTGAAACTCAGACCCAGCAAGAAAATCAGTCAATCCAAAATCTTATCTAAGTCTTATGACTACACTTTGTTTTACTTTGCTATACTTTTGTATTGATTGTAACTATACATTTTTGAGGTAAAAGAAATGCTTGAATAGAATGGAGGTGGAAGTGAGAATGATGTAGAAAACATGAGGGAATAATGGGGTAAGAAAACAGAGTGAGGCCAGAGGATGAAAATAAAAAGTAATGTGAAAAGGTAAGCATGTATTACTTTCCCCTTCCTGCCTCCTCTTATGATTCCCTTTCTGTCTTCTTATCATCGATCTTCTTCTTTCCTCTATTATTAGTCTCCCTTTTCATCAACTCCCTTTGTGAGAGTCATTCTGACAAACTCCTAACAGCTCCGGAACTCCAAAGTTGCATTGTGGGACCTTTGCTTCACCTTATGTGGTGCACCCTTGTTCCCAGTCTCAGTGGTCGGTCCTGTATTTGTCGGAGGTTTGGAGGTTCAGCATTGAGTCATCTAGACTTAAAGGAGGGTGGAGATATCCATCAGAGTTTGGCAGAGAACTGAGCATGAAGCTGATCAAAGAGAGAATGTCGAGTGCTCAATTCAATATTACAACTGGAGATATGTATAGCAAAGATGGTACTGTATATATACTATGGAGTGCATCGGATTTGTAACAAAGTCATAACAGATGAGTAATGAAAAGAAGGACTGGAATCTATGAACTGGAGCTGTGCTGCACAGCAATGGGGAAAGGTCCAGAGCATAAAATCTAACTAAATAGAGAACAAGGAAGTTATATGAGATATATACAGAGGTCCGGAGATGTGGAGATGCATAATTGGTGAGTTATCAGTATGAATGGAGTTGGTGCATGGAGGACCAGAGTTGTCATGGATATGACACCTTCCTCCCCTACTTTTCTTGGTGCATTATGATCTCAGATTGTTTTGCAAATATAACTCCTTGGAGATATTTACCCCTTTGATGGATATCTCTCAGCCTTTTCCATGCTTCTGAATACCCCTGAAGAGAAGAGCTCCAAGCTCAAATGTGTTTGGTCTCATGAAAAAGTTAATCCTCTTCTTACTGACATTCATAAGTATGTACCTTTTCAAACGGAGTGATGCTGGTAGCTTCTGTGATTCCACTTTTCATGCTTCTACAATTGCCATCTGCAATTTACATGATAAGATCAAGGACAGTAAGTGTGTTTTGACAAAATGACAGTTATAAATCCAATCTGATTGTTACTGTACTGACATTCATCTCAACACTGAGGACAACATTTACAAGTAGTCGAATGGATGCCTCTTGTACTGCTATCACAACCATCTCCCTGTGGAAAAAAACCTGCATCAGCCAAATCATGCTATGCTTGCTTGTGTCATATCCATGACAACTCTGTGCCTCCAAGCACTAACTCCACTTATCCCTCTGGTGTGTTTACATCAATTATGCATCTTCACTACTCCACAACTTTGTACACATCTTATGTTTTGTATTTGTTCTCTATTTAGTCGGATCTCTCATTCTGTACCCTCTTCATCCCTGTCCAGCACAGCTCTGGTAAACTGCACAACCAGTATGCAGCTCCAGATCATAGATTTATAATCTCTTTTTCATTATTTATCCATTACAACTCTGTTACAAATCTGGTGCACTCCATAGTACATGTATATATGCTGTACCATCTCTGTTGTACATATCTCCAGTCAGAGTATTGAATTGAGCACTCAACGTTCTCTTCAGCTTGATGCTCAGCTCTCTATTGAACTCAAATGGATATCTCTGCTCTCCTTCATGATTCAACTCTGAACATCCAAACCTCTGACAAATATGAGATCACCCATCAAGACTTGAAACAAGGGCATACCACATAAGATGAAGCCAAGGTCCCACAATGAATCTCTGGAGTTCTGGGGTTGTTCAGGAGTTTGTCAGCATAACTCTGACAGCTCGACTGACTCATCCTGTGACATCAAATTGTCTGACATTGTGTGCACTTTTCACAATCTACCAGCTGGGCTTCTCAAATCTTACTTTCACTTCCGAGCCATTTTCAAATGATTGATGACCTATCTTTGCTTCCACCTTCTCATCTTGCACTGACTTTCAAAGCCAGGCCTAACACTGGAAACAATTTCTCCATACCCTTCATCTCCATTACCCGCCCTCCTAATGCCTCAGATTCTATATAATGGCTTGTTGGAGTATTTCACTCCTTTAAAACTCATGATTCTTCCTGCACTAGATCATGCAAGTGACAAAGTCCTGCTTGCCATCATGTATATCTACCAATCCAACATGATTATTCAAGCAGTATCCACCATCATCATTCCTTTCTCTCCACAATAAATCAATGTGAAAGAAAACAAGGGCACCCTCGAGAGTCTCTAAAAGATCCACAGCCACTTATCACAAGCTCTCAAACTTTAAAATTGTCAAACTCCAAAGAGAAGTAGAAACACATTGAAATAAACTTCAGAAGCTAATGAAACTAGTTAACTGCCTCAGCTCTGCCCCCAACCCCTTAATTCCACCTTGGCATCTTTTTACCCCCAGACATTCAACTTCACCACTGAGACTCACCTCACACATATCCCAGCATGGCACTGCACCTTCATCCACACACAGACTCCAGCTAGTGCCAGATCATCCAAGGGGCCCTGACTACTGGATTGACTCACAACAGAAAGAGCAGTGTGTCCAACCCTATGGCAGAGGTGAATGCAACCCCAGAGCAACTCCGAAAGCATGAAGCTGTGAAGGTTGAATGAGATTTGACTTCACCTTATGTGGTATGCCCTTACTTGAGTTGAGTTGTTTTGAACTTATGGAAGGAAGATGAAGATCACAGATTGGAGGTCAGAGTTTAATACATCAAGACTTGAGATGTTTCAGAGGAAAGTTTAGTCAATATTGGCCACTGCCACCATGATCAACTCCTTTCACTCACCTCCAATTTCTGCATTCATAATAAATGGACAAGACAGCTCTTCATCTACTATTGCTAGCTCCTTTTTCATCACCCTCAGCTCACTGCCTGCCTCTATCATTTCTTCAGTTCTTGCCCCTTATCCAATATTGCATACAATGTCTGCTAGTGATGAGCATTTTTAGTCATGATGTCAAAAAAGTCACATTAGTGTTTTACCATAGCATGGAAACCTCTGCTGTGATCATCTCTCACCATTCACCATTTTATCTATCTCATTAGCTGTGTCATTCTTATTGGGTCACACCTTAATGACTGCTCTAATTTTACACAGGCAAGTCAATCTCAGAATATCATGCTCACTAAAGTTGGTTTCTTGATTTATATGATCAATTATTGACCTGAAATCTCGGAATCCATAATATAAAGCACCTGCAAAACCTTTTTTGGATGGTTAACCACCTAATCTTGTGGGTAAAAGAAGAATGTGAGAATTCAATAAATCAAATCTTCACTCAATAACATCAGAAACAAAAGCCTGCTACAACTTGAAATTTTTCTTTTTATTTGCAGACATCAAATATATAGGTGACAACTTGGGCTATCAGCACACATGCCTGACAATGGCTTGAATCCATTCAGCCAGATGGTATCAAATAGAAAAAATAGAGAACTAGCAGTGAGAAATGAAGTGGATAGCCAGTATTTCCAAAAAGATATTTGCCAGAGACAATTGGAAGTTTACATTCAGGGATTGCATCATAAAAATTTGAGCATGTGTTGCAAATCCTTTCCAGCATGTAACTGTGCAGGTATATCTGATTTTAAATCCACAGGTAAAAGGTAAATCTTTATGACAAGAAGTCATTTATTTCAGTATGTCAAATGAAAATTTCCTGGAGGTAGAATGACTATATGGCTGATATCAGTAGCACCAATGGCATTCTTGAAGAAGATCCAGAACTTGGAATTCTCTGACATATTTCCAGAAATTCACCCTTCCAGTGAAAATTGCACATATTTCATATAGAAAAGATAACTGAAAAAATAACAAGCATTTTCTTCTCATAGACACAGTACTTTTCTAGTGATAATGAATTCCACATAAAAAATCAGCTACTTTCCAAACTGGGGCCATGGCTAGCAAGAGCAATTATTATAGATCAAACTTGCTATCTTATTACACTGATTACTCTGCAACTTATAAGTGGCATTGTTATTTAAATCAGATGACAGAGTGCCAGATTGTCAGCAAGTTCTTAGCCACATCCAAACATGTACAGCTTTCAACCCATGATCTGAGAGCATACTGTACAAGCTTTTACTTTACTCCACAACACATTCTATTACTTGATATACTGAAAGAGTCTTAAACTCTGGAATCTATGTTTTGAATGATTGAAACATATGAAAGACAAGAGATGAAAAGGCTGTTTTATTAATGAAAATGTTACTTTGTATCCATAAAGGGAAGACAAAGAAACAAAAGACAACATGTTGAGTGAGACAGTGATATCAAAGAAAGTTAGGAGATGTCAAAGAGTATGCTCAAGCATAAATAGAATGGTATCCAATGTACTCAATGAGTAATGACTGGGTCTGAAGGTAGACAATCAAATTCACATCTGATATCACTGCTCTGCACTGCAGTTGACCATGAAGGGTTGAAGAAGACTGGAGAAGGGTTAAGAATAATGAAGTTTTGACATGTAACATATTGCAATCCACTATCACCATATTCAAATTCAGAAAACAATCAGTTGTCAGATATTGCACAAGCTCTTATCCATCTGTAATGCTTAAGTTGCAGTGTAAAACAGAATCAAGTACAATAGGACAAATCATATGAATAAGCTGCTCAATATTCATAATAGCCTAATAGTGGTAGAGCTGCTGGTATATATTCAGAAAGCCCTGGATTCAAATCCCAGCCTGGCAACTGTTCTTACTTGATCACCATGAGTTGATAATTTCATTTTCAAAATCAGTAACTGTTAGCTTGGCCTGGGTAGGGACAGGCATGGACCTTGATAAAGACTAGAGTTGAGGGTTCAAAGGTCAAGGGTGCAAGGGCAAATGTATATTCTAATGTTCAGCTGAGACAGCTAATCTGTGTAAGCTATGAAAGTTCAATGTCACACAATGTTGCCTCAAGAGCACAATGACATCTCAAACAGTCAAGGATTCAAAGGACAATGGGGCTAGACTCAAGGTATATTGCTGAAGCAACCAGGTGGATGTTGGAATGTAGGTCTAGCTTGGGACTCCACTAAGTAGGGGTAAGGAACATATATGTAATGAAGGACTTGGGAACAGGCATGCTTAAAATAGATAAGGAAGCAGTTGATGATAAATCAAGTGAGATGTATCAAATATTGTGAAAGGGTATGTGAGTCAGCAAAGAAAGGAAATGAATGTTCAAATGGGAACTGGTATCACTGTGTATGCAATCAAGAAAAGAATGGGCAAATCATCAGAGCAACAATACTCATTTCATAATGCAGGAACTCAGATTAAGGGTTTTATGTATCCATCAATTATGTCAGTGCTGAAATAGCATGTTCATCAGTATGCCCTTCTTCCATTCTCTTTTCATATCCTCAGCTTTCTGATATCTGTCCTGCAAGACCATGTCTGAAATTATTGTATCACATCAGCTTTATATCTACCTACAGTATTTATAGACCTGGTCCAGATTTTCTTGTGTGGCCAGAATTAAATTTTACCTTATCTGTAAATTGCTTATTCGATGTGTACATGGTTGTAGGATGTTTCACAGAGTTATCAATGTCAAAATGTGTGCACTATGGAGGGGTAGACATAACCAGACTGTAGATATAAGTAAAAAGGGTGCTAGATGTAGCTAAAGAAATCACCTCAGCTGTTGCACAGTGATGAGAGAACAACTGACGGAGGAATGACAAAATTAAACTGATTAAGTAGTGACAGAGATCAGAGAACATAAACTTAAGTAACTTTGATGTAATGTCTGAAATAGGATATATGAGGTCTGAAGGGAGAAAGGGACACTGCTGAGTAAAACAGCCAACTCCAAGATGCTCTGAAGTGGAGTTGAGGGACTTGGTGTGCATCAGCCTTGGATGGATCTCAGAGGAAGTCAGATGTTGGAGGAGGTATATTTTGACAATCAGAGTTCAGGTTAGCTTTTGAATGATTTGCTTTATGCAGTACAACAACCAGCATTGCATAATGACAGAAATGGAAATAACATGATGAACAGCATGTCAAAATATATCTCCTCCAATCACCAACTTCCTCCAAGGTCCATCTTCACAACTCCAAAGTTGACACACACCAAGTCCCTCAACTCTGCTCCAAAGCATCTTGGAGTTGACAATTCCACTCAGTAAGGTCCCTTTCTTCCTTTAGGCCTCATTTATCCTATGCCAGACATTATGTCAGAGTTACATCAGAGTTCATGCACTCCAATCTCCATCACTATGTAGTCAGTCCCCTTTCATCATCCCTTCCTCAGTTATTCTGCCATCACGGTGCAACACTGAGTGTGGGTATCTCTATGTTGAGACTTGGTATTCGCTTTCTGCTCTTTTATTACATAACCAAGGTTCTTAAGCATGATCACATGATGACATCAGTCATATTCACTCTCATATTGTTTCATCATTCACAATAGTAATGAGATACTTATGCCATTGGCTAGTATCTATATCCTACCAATAATTTCAGTCCTCCAGTTGTGTTTCACAAGTCATACCTTGACAGGAAGACACAAAGGGTACTCCTGTTATGCAGGGCAGAGAAGAGAGAGATAAGTTGAGGATACTCACTGAAATAGAGACAAAAGTTCTTGTGACCAAGTTTGGGTTAGGCAAGATTGATGAGATCAACCCCTGTAGAGCTTCTTAGAAGCTTGATCTCAAGGAGAAATGAATCTTGTTATTAATTACATCATGGTGCTTATGATCTTTAAATACATCCAGGAACATGTATGTATTTGTGTGTGATGTAGCTAGAACAAGGTTGATGATGTCAGAATGACATCATGGAATCAGTCATGCTGCTCCACTTCTTTGAAACAGGTGGAGTTGGATCTGGATCAATCCAACACAGCCATTGTGGAACTATGAAAGCTTCAGATCAATGACATCATAACTAAGTCATGAAGACTGCATCTAGATTGTCATGTGATCGATCCTGAAGTGTAATTAAGATTACACTTTAATTAAGTGCATCAGTCAAGCCTAATAGTTGACCTATGTCTTTAGTAACATGAATAGTGTATAACCACTATGGTCTGTCATATCCCGTACATTCGAGTCAACTCCAACCTCTGGAACAACTCCACTACTCCCTCTGTTGACATCTCACCAACTCCTGATCTCCGAAACTCCGGACTTATCTTAGATTCCCTTACGTATGTTTCTTGTTCCGTATATAGTTTAGTCTCGCCCCTCTGTTTCCTCTGACGCTGTGTAGCACAGCTCCGGCACTCTGACATCCGACCTCCGTATTATACATCTACATAGCCTCCAACTTTCCTCCGACTATATATACTCCGATTCTGTATGTAGATACTCCAGCCTGAATATCACCTTAGACTTTCTCTTCCAACCTTCTCCGGTTCTCTCCAATGCATCTCTGACCAAGAAGGCTGTGACAGTGCGAAGGCATGACACACAAGTCCTGCACCAAGTCTTCACCCCTCCGGACACGATCCTCCGAACCTCCGGCCATCTCCAGCCATTCCATCCCCTTGACCTCTGATCTCCGACCGGAGTTTGAGTGGAGGAGATCCAGTCTTAACAATGTAGAATAGTTCAACTTCTTTGAATTCAACTTCTCGGATGTAGTGATCATCCTTTCTGACATGTTTTGTGCAACCTTCTTATACAGGGTTTAATGCTAAAAACCTTGCACCTTGATTGTCCATGCATAAAGGGATTGGCTTGAGTGGAAAGCCTAGTTCTTCAAATAGGATTCACATCGCATGCAGATTATTTGCTTTGCCACTTGTGTCAATCCACAGTATTCTGCTTCACTGGACAAGAGTCTAACATGTTTTTGTTGTCTTGAAAGCCATGAGATCATTCCATTTGCAAGGAATATAGCATAACCAGTGGTGGATCTTGATGTTTTTACATCTCCAGCCCAGTTGTCATTAGAGTATGCTATGAGACCATTTTGAGGACCATTTTCTCTGTTGAAGAAACATAGTGAACTATCCAGATCACCTTCTATAAACATTCTTCTGTTGGATTTGCAGAGAACTGTGACATTTTAATTACTACAAAAGCAATGTCTGGTCTTGTTTCAAGCATTAGGAAAAGAAGTGAGCCTATTACAGATTGAAAGAGGCTTTGAATCTTGAGATCAGGTTTTTCCTGTGTTGATGGCATAGGATTATATTCAGAGGGTAAAGGTATTGTGACTACCTTTTCAGCATAGGGTATTTGATCAAGGACAAGAGTTCACTTAATTCAATCTCTTGTTATCCTCATGGATAGGTATGCCTTTGCATCTTCAAGATCTTTGCATTCCCATCTCTTCATGAAACATTCCTTTTCTTTGAGGACTAATGTTTTATCACTAACCATGAAAAGTGCATCATCAACATATATCACAATGATGATTAAGATATTTCCTTTCTTCTTTATGTAAACTCTGATCAGCATATAGCATTTGATAGACGAATTTGATGAGAGAAGCATGAAGTGCCTTATTCCATTGGACCACAGTTTGTTTTGATCCATATATGGCTTTATTCAATAGACAGACTTTTGAGGGATTCCTGGAATATATGTATGAAGCCTTTGGGTTGCATCATGTAGATCTCTTCATCAAGATTTCCATACAGAAATGCTGTTTTGACATCTAGTGCTGATATTTCCCAATCATGTAGTGCTACTAGAGCTAGATGAAACCTCACTGTTTCAAATTGAGTGACAGGTGAAAAGGTATCTTCATAGTCAACACTGAAGATTTGTGTGAAGCCTTTTGCAACATATCTTGCTTTGACATGATTGCCTTTTCTGAGAGCAAAAACCCATTTCCCTTTCACTGGTTGATGGTGTAGGAGCCTGAAGCTCCCTACAGTGATATTCCTACATTCTCCAACTATTCATCCTCTGAGTCCCTCCGAAGTCATCCACCACTCCAAGACTCAATAGTCAAAGGCCATCTTCTTGAGTTGGAACTCCGGCCTCCGGAGGACTGGACCTTAGTTCCCACGCTCCGAACGAGTCATCCGTGAGTCGGAGTTGTGTTTCCTTATCAGGATATTCCTTTATTTAGTGGCTACATTCATTCCTTTATGTTTTCTTTCTCATTTACAGTCTCAGAAATGCCCAGACTTAAAAGTTTGTACATAGAACTTAGTTCTAGAAGCGAATTACCACCATCTACCATCAGTTTTAAGTCTCCGAGTTCGATTTCCTTCATTTCCCTTCAACTCCAGTCAAGTCCTGCAAGTCCTGTCAAGTCCTGTCAACTCCATAGTTGATTCCTTAGCTCTACTGAATGGGGAGGAATCAGACTCTTATATTCCAGCTCTCTCAGGACATCAGTGAGCCATTCCTATTCGCCCTCACCCATATTATTTCTCTCTTTGCAATCCCCTGGGTTGAGAACTACACTTTCTCCCTTTTTATTAGCTTAGGAGTTCCACTTCTGAGTTTCTAGGAGTTTTACAATGGTCCCTGGGCAAATCTACAAGCTTTCAGACTCTCCTGTCATGTAGAGATTTCATTTCATCTTCACATGTAGTCTGCCATGCTTTTTGTTGATCTTGTTGTAGCTTGGTGATGTCTTTATAGTGTATTGACACTTTCCAATCAGCAGATCCTGTTCCTGCTGTTGTCAATAGTCTGTTTATCCAACCTTGTGACATGACTTGTCCACCTTGTCTGAAGTTTGATACTTGTTTGATCAAATATCAAGCAGCTAAGCTAGACATTGATTCATAGAGTTGTTCTGAACCTTCTTGATTGGTTGGCTCTTCCATTTCTTCATCATGAGCTTGTTCTTCTTGAACTTGCTCCTCCTGAATCTTTACATACTCTTGAATATGGGTTTGAATTGGAGCTCTAATTTCCTGTCATGTTATCTCAATAGGAGTGAGATCTTCATAAGCAGAGTCTGGTTGAACTCTTCTTTGGGCTATCCTTGTGGATCTTTGAACAGGTTGTTGAGGAGGTCTGAAGGTTTGTTTACATTCTCTCCTTGTAGCATGGTATTGATGAGGATGTGCTCTGAATCTCACAAAGGGTCTCTGTTGCTTTTTCTTTTGATGTTGAGAGGCACCAGGTCTGAATCCTTTCTTTTGGGCTTGTTGCCCTCCTTTTTCTTGGGTGTGCTTGCTGGAGCTTTGTTGTGAGCTTTGTCCCATGGTTTGAGACTGCCATCTGTTATGATGAGGTGGCCCTTTCTTGAAATGATTCATTCTATTTGCAGTTGCATTGGGTACTTCTGCAATAACCTTCCCATGTCCTTTTGAAGGACCTTGTGTTTCTTGCACTTTTCTAAAATTGATCTCTGCAAGGACAGCATTGTGGATGTAATCTTGGGTTAGATTCCCAATGTTGGTAGATTGTGTCAAGTTTGACACAAGGTGATTGATATGTCTTGATAGTTGAACCATGCAATGAATGGCTCGAGCAGATTCAGCTTGATTGTCTCCTGCAAGTTCAAGCTTGTTGAAGAGAGTTCAGACATGATTCATGTCCTTTGTAAATTGTTCAATGCTGGCTGTTCTGATCTTGACATTGTTGAGGTCAGTTTGAAGGCTGAACTGTGTTGATATTCCTGATGCTCAATAGAGATTCTGAAGAGCGATTCACACATCATGTGTTTTGGAGTTAGCAATATCATTTGCATCTGCTCCAGTGCCACTGATGATATAGTGCATATCATAGGTTGAGAGTCTTGCAGTGATGTTGGTGTCTACAGCCATGCAAAGGTTTCCATAGACTCTGTTATCAAGCAAATGCCAGTTTGCTCTGCTTTCTGCAACAGTGCCAACCCAGGTACATGTTCCATCAGCAAGTCCCCAAAGGTTGTAAGCATTAAGGAAGTTATTCATTCTTTCTCTTCATTCCAGGTAGTTATTGTGAGCAGTTAGAACAGGAATGCAATGTAAAGTAGCTAAAGGACTCAGGATGAACTAAGCAAATATGTAGGGTGCGAGTGTAGGTCTCAACCAAGGGGATTGCAAAGAGAATAAAAGAGAACTATAAGAATGGCTCACTGATTGTCCACAGAACACTGGAAAACTGAGTCTGGCTTCCTCCCATTCGGTAGGACTAGGAAACCAACTTGGTGTTGCAGGACTAGGAAAGGAATGGGGAAACTAAAGAAGAACTGGCTTAGCATTGGTACTGAATGAAACTAGATGGCTTGCATAGTTGGTAGGGGAGTACATCTCTATTTCAGGCATACCTGAATGATATATAGTAAGGAAAACACAAAAGAAGATTACTCGACTCTAAAAGAATGGATCTGGTGGGGAAAGTGATCCAGTGCGCAGGAATCTGGTATCCAGTGGACCAGATAGGTATCCTGTATGCATCGGTCCGGGTCTGGTACATTCAATTGAAAGGAAATGGTAGACAAACAGTAGACAGATCAAAAACTGACCTTCAGACAACTACCAGATTGACTTGGATCAGGATAGACAGCAGTGCAGAGCGGTCTTGGATCGACTAGAGCGCAGGATAGGGGTTACAGGATGACTAGGAAGGACCGGATGTCACTGTAGGAAACTACACTTTCCTACAGCGACCCAAAAGAGTTCCATCAGTTTGAAGAGTTGTAGAATCAGTGGGAAGTTGAGCCATTTTAATTTCAGCTAAGAAGAACAATGTCAGTAAAATGTTGATCAAAAACATCACCAAACATGTAATGATCAAAAATAGCCTGAAAGTCTGGTATTCAATTATTAATGCTTCAATTGGTGTTAACTGATATTTCTGATGTTCTAATTTAATCCACTATATCCATATGTGGTTCATTTTCAGTTAGATTCAGTGTTCCAGGTTTCTGAGTTGCATCATGTGGAGAAAGTAGGTGGTCTTCAACCTCTGCAGCAGATTCTTCCTCTGAAGTTAAACCTTTCCTTCTCTGATTCTTTCTCCTTCTTTTCCACTTTGGTTCTCAATCTCCCATTCCTTTGTTCTTAGTTCTTTGTAACTTATTTGATTCATGGGACTCGATGTTTTTGTAACACAATACCATTTTAGCATTAGTCTTGATGATATTGCTTCAAAACTTGTATAGTAAGTCTCTGCAAAGAAGTGCAGGTTTGGCAATACATCATCGGAGAGAATCCCAGGTCAAATCAAGACATTCTGAACTGAACAGTTGATGTAAGGAATAGAAAAGACTTGAGGGAAATAAATGCATAGTTCAAGGAAGCTTTGAAAAGGCTCATTGAAGTTGAAAGAGTATGAAAAAGCAGATGAATATGAAAGAGGCCAGGAGGAAGGAATGTCTGCACAAAAGGGAGAATTGTCATTAAACCATCCTGAGATGCCTATGTTTTTCTTCTTCAATGATTTCAGCTCTTCTTCGCTGTGATCATCTATAATCTCTGATAGATTCTTCATCAGTACCATATATAATGCATCTTTGAATAGCCATAAGGCCTCTAGAGGATGGAAGAAATTGCCAATGAAGATGAAGTTTATGGTCCATGATTACCAGCATCATTTACTGCAAAGGGATTTCTTCAAAGTCTCCAGTTACCCTCCAGTCGCCATCTTCTGCTTTCAAGTTAGGATGAAGAGATTGAAGAAGAAGTTTGTTGCCACTGGGATTGCAGTGGTTCCTCTGAACCACCTCAAACCCAAACCAGTGAGCTTGGATGTGATGAGTTTCATGATAAGACTGCACTGGAAATGTCCAACCAGCACCTTCATAAATGTTCACCCAAGGTTCCTCATTGTATGTCCAACTATTGATTCCTCCTCAGTCCAATGAGATTCACCTGGTCTCTATCCATTGGAGCTTGACTGGATAGACCAGCCTCAGAGTCAGAAAGTTGACCAACTGAGGTTGGATATAAGGATGTGAAAATGAAAAGACCTTCAGGCATGGGATCATTAGGTAGTCTTCCCTGTGCCAAACTCTGAAATTGATGTAATCTGAGTGAAGGTAAAGAGGAAGTTTGACCTGGGTCAGAGGAACTTGGTAAATGACTTTGCCCAGCAGATTGATTCAGTAATATTGTAGGAGGAAGGGCGGTTGATTCAACTCTGGCTGGATCCACTCTTCTTCCATCTCCAAGACATTTTCTGCTTCAACCTCTGCTCATTGCCATTGCCTGAGGTACAACAGATTCTGGAACTCATTGTGATCAGTCCTCACCTGTCCTGGAAGGCCCAAATATGGGTGCAGATTGAGATCCAAAGGGACTCCATCATTCTGAAGATGAAGGCAAGGAAGAACCAGAACTTGTCTCAGATGGGAGTTGGGAATGTCTAGGTGAAGATAGTGACAGTGGGAGAAGGAAGATGTCGAATGTAGGAGTGGAAGTTCAGCATAGTGACCAGGTATGAGGTATTGTTGATTGAGGTGTGAATAGAGGTGTTCTGGAACAATGATGAAGGGAGATCCTGAGTGGGCTGATAAAGGATCCTGAGCTCCCCTTCTTTGGATAATTTAATTATTGTTCCCAGTGCAGATATGAACTTTGCCTCTCAGAAGGTAGCACTTGCACCAAGTGCAGGACACCTTCTTTGATATGACTGAATGTACCTCTGTGATGTTACTGGTCTTGACCACTTGATAAAATGGTTTGGTGATGTGTAAGTCAAGAGGAGGGGGTCTTCAATAGATCTCCTTGCAACCAGAATCTTTTCAATAAATTCACAGTGATGTACTTGTCCTCTTTCTATAAGGATATTACACCAGATACAGGGAGCAAAAAGCAAAACTCCAGAAAATACCAAGTTTGAGGAGCAGGTGGCCCTTCTCAAAATGAGAATTAATCTGTGAGTATTGATCAAGGTACCTCTTTGGGCAGCCAGATCCCAGTCGATAAGCCTTATCTTAAGCACTTCTGGGAAATTTTCCAAAGAAAGGAAGTTCTGGAATCTTCTTGTGTAATCAGGTCCACCAAATAAGTTTTCTTCAGGAGCAAGAGTCAGAGGAGGTGTAGGAGGGATGTATGATTGTTGCAGAGGTGGTGACTCAAGTCTTGAAGGATCTTGAGGCAACAATCATAATGACTCTGCTTCTTGATGTAGACTTTGAGCTTGCTCTGCTAAGATGTTTTGAATGGCCTGAACAAGAATAGAAATGGAGGTTATAGGAGAATGATGCAGATGACACATTGGATTGGAATCAGAATTTTGAAATCTTGAAGAATTTGAACAACTGGATGAATGTGGATTTTCAGGAGATGTTTCTGGATTTTCTTGTTGTATAATTAAAGTCTTGAAATTTCCAGAACCAGGAGGTGAATATCCTTAACTAGATGGAAAATTAGCCCCCTCACCAATGGGTTCTAGTCCCATTATGTAAAAGCTACAGCTAAAGATTGTAACCTTCCCATCAAACATGGCAGCATAGAATAGGGACCAGTGATCATCATCAGTGGAATTTATTCAGAGGCAAGTGATATCTCTCCATCAAAATTCATAAAGCCTGTCAGTAATCTGATAGGCTTGTTCCAAAGCAATGTCAAAGCATGCAATGAGGATGAAAAGAGCATCAAAGAATTCATAATCAAGAACTCTGTCTCTCCACAAGGCAGGAGCAGGAGGCATGATGAAATATTTCAAAAGATATAGCCTGCCTGCCCACTACACCTAAGCAGGGCTCATAACCTACCTGAAACAACTCAGAACCACTGAAGGCTCAAGGTCACTCAAGGGCCAAGGAGAGAGGAGAGAGAAGGATGAGTTGACGACTTTGATGCTGAGGAAACACCAAGAGGACAAGACTGTCCTTTGGTGTATTTTATTCAAGCATTTATATACTACATGCGTGTTTGTATCTATGGTGTACTAATCTAAGATGTTCATGCTGCCTGTGCATGTATGTAATGTAGCTATGATCATATGGAAGCATGCAACAACCTTGTACATGCCTGATATGCAAGGGTGTGAAAGAATGGAAGATCATATATGAATAGGTCGAAGGGTGTAGTAAATTGTATGGATCATGGATAATGCATAGAGTGGTCTAGGAGAGTCTGGAATGCATATGATGTCATACTTCATGCATGGGTAGGATTGTGGAGTCATGCTTGGGGTTGGTACTTTTGTATGACCACTGTAAGGAGCCATCACTCCTTAGGTCCATATTCAGCCATTCTACATCTATTTGACTTTCACTAGGTCATTGTCAACTCATCAAGCATCCATGTCTATCCATGTTCAATATATATCTGGTCTGCTCTACTTGTACATATCTGGTTCTTTGTATCCAGTTCTTTTCAATCCAGTCCATCTACCAGATAGTTTTCTACTAGATGTATAGTATACTGGACACTATGTACCAGATGCTCTGTATTGTGATCTGTTCACCAGATTCACATTTCTTTTCCTTTCTTTATGTTTATTTAGAGTGTCAGGTATGCCCAGTGATACGACTCAGAACCACTTAAGGCTCTAGGCTGCTTTCACTGGTCAAGGGAAGGGAAGGGGAAATGAGTCAATGCTGTAGATGCTGAAGAAAACACCAAGAGGACAAGACTACCCTCTGGTGGCTGCATTCTTGTCCTTTATATACTATTCTACATGTTTGTATCTATTGTAGTCTAATCTAGATGTCCATGAGGAAACCATAAGGATTAGGTGTGGAGGAGGCATGGTGTGGAGGAATGGAAGATGATACATGTGTAGGGTAAGGGTATGAAATGATGGTAGGGTCATGGGTGATGCATGGAAGACATAAGAATGTTCTAGGAG
>JBBPTO010000083.1:0-58443 GCA_038094155.1 Pulveroboletus cf. aberrans | reverse complement strand
CGTCGGGGGATCACTGACGTTGGGGACGTTTTCGTTTTCTTTGTCAGCGTTCCAGTAGAGGTCAACTCGCATCCCGTGAAGGCGTTTGTGGACAGCGGTGCGCAGAGTACGATAAGTGAGCTGATCGGGATGCTTTTGTGGTTTCCTTCTCGAACTGACGCCGTTTATTTTTCAGTGAGTCCGGAATGTGCTGAAGCATGTGGGTACGTCTGCGATCATGCACCTTGACCTCCGTACGGCGTGCTCATTAAAAGGCTTAACGACCTTGCAGGATCATGCGACTCGTGGACAAACGATTTGCTGGTATCGCTAGAGGCGTAGGAACCGCCGAGATCCTGGGAAGAGTACACAGCGCACAACTCAAGCTGGCGGATCTCCACCTCCCATGTTCCTTCACCGTCATGGAGGTGAGTACCACACACACTCTGTTGACCACATCCAGCGATTGACATTTGGCGATCAAACAAGGGTCGGGACGTCGACCTCTTGCTCGGACTCGACATGCTCAAGGCGCATCAGGCGTGTATAGACCTCGAGAAGGGCGTTCTCCGCATCCAAGGTCGCGAGGTCGCGTTCCTTCCCGAACATGAGCTCCCGGAAAAGGCACGCAGACTGGAGGAGGGGGTAGACGCCGACGGGTCTCTCCCCACCGAGTCGCCTCGCCTCGGCGCCGCTTCTTCGGGCACCGCGTCGTCGATTGCGAGAGGAGGCATGCCCGTGTCGGGGAATCCGGGGTCGGGGTCAAGGTTTCCCGGAAGTGGACATACCCTCAGGAGTGCTCCGGTTGGGGGGCAGGGGAGCACCTCGAGATACCCTGAGGCGAGCATCGAGGCGCTGATTGGTCTTGGAGCGACGAGGGAACAAGCCATTCAATTGCTGGCAGCTTGTGGGGGCGACTTGGACGCCGCAGCCAGCATGTTGTTTGGATGAGAATGAAGACGGGCATGGTTCAGACGAACTGCGGATGGGGCCGTGTATCTTAACGGTCGAATAGAGGTATAATGAACGAACGAGCCTGAGCTCGTGGCCAGGATATGTAGATGCATACCATGTATAATCACTGCAGACATTGTAGAATATTTACGATTCACTCTTGAACGTACCCGCCATTCTAATGCCCTCTCGATACTTTCCCCTTGACCTGTCAATGCGGGAGACGACCTTCTGTCCCCACCGCCAGCCAAAACACGTCATGTTCCACGGTACCGAAATCTCGGGAAACTTGTCGACGCCCAGTCGATGCAGTCAATGAGGAATTCCGCGTCCAACCAACGGAAGGACTCCTCACGAAACTCGTTCGTGAGCCGGGCACCAGCGCGGCTTCCACACCTTCTGTCTCACTCACGGAACCTCAATCATTGAGTCAGACTCTCATGGTCCTTGGCGTTCCCTCGCAATGCTGGTATAGCTCCGAAGACCCCGTTCGGGCAGGGCGTGACACGTCAACGCTTGGTTGACAAGCGACACGATGCGTGAAGGGCAACCGGTAGCGCGTATGGGAGATTCAGAGTTATCTCGGACAGGAACTGCAGGGTGCACGCGAACCCATGAAAAATGAAAAGAGTGACCGTCTGACGGCGGTCTTGACGCCGAGCACCCGGTGGATCGATGAGAGCCCAAGGCCGGTTTGGTGAGAGGGTAATAATTCGCAACGCGGCTAAAGCACCCAACCAGGAATCCTTGCAAGATAACGCATGGGGCCGAGTCTCGGACCGCAACCTCCAAAGCTGGTTTGGCCTCGACCACCCGTTCTTGGCCACACAGTGAAGCGCACGACCAATTGCCACGGTGCATTCGAGAGACTCAGTCGCATTTGATTTGCAGGAAAAGAGAGGTACAAGGCACGTCAAATTGCTGGTGTTTGTATTCCCTAAGCGGTATATGAATCAGATGACGCCAGACACAGATCATCGGAGTTCACGAGGTCTGTTGTGTATACCAAGTACTACCAGTATCAAAACCCTCTGGAGGTGTGGGATTCGACTGAAAATGAGACCATCACGGTTAGTCACCCATGAACGGGGTCCTCAGGAGCAAAGCTCAGGAACGTACCTTCTGTCCGCGGACGTGACCGGTCAGTCTTCTGTCCCGGTCCATCATCATTTCGTCCCACGCATCGATGTTGTAACGAACAGGCTAACGTTCCAACGCGTGTCTAAGGAAACGTCATGGGCAAGTCGCCAGGAAAGACATACCTTGCCTTGACTTTGCGCTCTTTTAGACGTGTTGAAGAGCGTGCCCGCCGCTGCGAACATGGTAGTGAGTAGACCTAAACGTGGGAGTCAGCACCCAGAAAATTGTTCATGAATGCGTTGGCGATACCGAACGGAATGAGGGCTTCCCATGGAACTGGCATATTGATAGAGTCGGTTCGGCGCGTCGGCGGTCGCTGGAACAATTCTCGGGAGGTCTGTTTGTCGGTATTTGGATACACCACTTGAGATTAGTTAAGTTGACTATATTTGGTCACCTATGTTTACAAAGTAACTCGGCCATGGACTCGGCCATGGTCCCTTGATGGCTCAAGACAGATCAAAAATATGACGAAGCAGTGACTTCTGGCAGGTCTTGTGATTGTGAGGAACAGCGGGGAACTGATGAAAAATATATTTGGCCATATACATTACAAAAAAGGCACCTCGATGATCCAGGACAGATCACAAACGGAGATGGCGAAGGAACGACTTCGGGTATGTCGGGGGATTGTGGGGAACGGATGAAGGATAGGTAGAACATATACTCTACACCTGCTATCCGCCTTTATTTCAGAATGTAAAAACATACTCTCAGGGGTCTCCTTCTGGTTCAGTATAAGTTTCCACCGCACCCGCAAACCATTCCCAAGCTCTCATCTATTCCCACAATGGCGAACGTACCAACATCAGTGACCTTGACTACAGGTACATTGAAACAGGCTACGGCTGATGTGTTGGCTTGATTATTTCTATAGGATACTCGTTACCCATCATCGGAGTCGGAGTGTACCGACTCGAAGCCTCGTTGACTGCCGCAGGTGTGGAACATGCATTGAAGACAGGTTACAGGTAGCAGGAACGACATTTGTGTCATGGGGTAGCTCTCATCGCGCATGGGTTCTTCGCAGGCATGTCGACGGCGCACAATTCTACCACAACGAGGCCGAAATGGGTGAAGGCATCCGGAAATCTGGTATTCCACGCGAGCAACTCTTCATCAGTAGGTAGTATCTGGAATCATGACGCATCTCTCACGTTATCACAACGCAGCTTCAAAGGTCATCAGGACGGTGTCCGGATACGAGGAGACGCTCAGGAGCGTCGAGGAATCAATCAAAAGGCTTGGATCCAGCAAGTCTCCTTTGATCACGACCATTCTACAGAAATAGACTTACAGACTTCAGGTTACTATGACCTCTTTCTTATTCACTCCCCCCATGGCGGGCGGGAGGGTAGGCTCGCAAAATACAAGGCTCTGCTTGAGGCCAAAGCACGTGGTCTCGTACGCTCTGTGGGGGTATCGAACTAGTGCGTAGGGCACACTACTCGGCTCCTTGCATATGCTGAAGGTTTCGTTTTAGTTCAGAAAGGCATATCAGCGAAATCGAGGAAGCAGGTTTAGAGAAACCCGCTGTGAACCAAATTGAAGTGAGAAATTTTCAGGATTTATACTCAAGCATGCTCACATTGGCTTGCCTAGCTTCACCCGTGGTGCCAACAGCGTGGCATTGTGGCGTACTGCCAGTCAAAGGGGATCACTGTGCAGGCGTACACCCCTCTGCTTCATGGCAGTGAAGCTGCAGAGGGAACGGGGATCAAAAATCCAGTTGTGTTGAGCATTGCGCAGAAGGTTGGGAGACTGTCAGAGCACCGGGATCTCATAGAGCTAACTGAGAGGCGGTTCCAGCACTCCAGGGGTCCCGCGCAGATTCTGATGCGTTGGTCCTTGCAAAAGGGCTTTGTGCCAATTCCGAAGGCTAGTTCCCCTCATGAGATCGAGGAGAACTTCAAGGTATTCGACTTCTCCCTTGATGCGGAGGACATGGCTGCGATTGATGCACTTGATGAGGGGGACAAGGGTGCGGTGACCTGGAACCCAGTGGGGTTGTCCTGAAGTGTCAATTTCCGAATTCCGTGAATATCATGTAATTGTACGCATACTGTGTAACTTCGAGGAGCGGGAGGCAATCTGTTGCGAAAAAATTTAGGACACCACGTACATGCCTCATCGTCTTCATCTCTGACCTGTACATTAAGCTTTTTCCATAAGGAATATGCACACCTCTTTCTACGACCATGTGCCCGATCTTGTCACAGTACAATCCTATTTTCATGCAGGTCACAGGCAAACTATTGATTGACATGATCGACAACTGGTACGCGGCGACTGGGGGTCAGTTTCTTGCAGTACTGCATCAACATTGTCTCGATCAATTAACCAATTAGCATGTCTCCCCTTAATGGCCGCATGGTAAGTAGTGCGACCGTGACAGGCACTAATTTTCGGGTCTTTTAGATTAATTGGTTCTTTTTAACAGATTTAGGCGCAGAGGCTGGTGCGGAGGTGGCGTGAGTCAATTTCTCGTTTCGCAGGAACATACATTATATAGCGACCCCTTTGTTGACAACTCCACGTTGCAACGTTGAACCATGGAGTATGGTTCCGTGGTCCCGATAAGGACGTAGGTGGGAATGTCGTTTTCAACACCCTGCGACACGCCTCATCGAAACTAAAACTATTTCTCAGTGGCCATGGACGTATATAATAACCAAAAAGAAGCAAGTCCCCCACCTTGAGGTCTCTTCCGGACGCAAGAAGCTAACCACGCTGACCAGTCCCAGTTTCGCTCTCGAGTGGACCTGAAAGGAGGGATGAATGATATCTCACTGGTTTCAGTGGCGAATGAAGTAGCTTTTGCTTTGTATGACTAGAACAGAGAATTTGACCAGTGGGACACCACCCACCGGCAAGTTTCTGATCTTGACTCAGCCTGCTGTCGCCAGCAGAAAATTCGACTCCCAACATTAAAATTTTCTCCTGCTTGTGTCGACAGCATCCTCGGACACTGCCGGGTTAGAGATATTCGATGATCGGGAAGACGCCCGGAGTTCCAGGGTGTAGCCAAGCGCGACTCGGACCCCAGGAAAACGTATCATCCGGCCCCCTGCTGAATCAGGGGCATTCCTATCGTGGAACGGTCTGGTGACAGCCAGCAGGCCCGTCGATAACTTTCGGATCTTTTAGACAGTGCAACTCTTTTTACGGCAGAAATCGCCTCGGAGATATCGACCAGTGTCAACGCACGGTGCAAGATGAATGGTCCTGCGGCGCACCTTGCCGAATCTCGATCAGTTGGCAGTCGTTGCGCATCACATCTTTGCCATGTTCATTCGAGTTGCATGGAATACCGTGAAAACGGTGCCACACGAATCGACAGGTCTTCATCTGTATGTCCGGGTATCTGTGGCCTAACATGGTCGAAATATACATTCAGATATCCCTCAGTTGGGTTTTAGAATACGTCGAGAGTCGAGAGATCAGTCAAAAATTGGGTTCAGCACTTTTGGTTTGCACACGTTGGCACACAGAATTTAGCTTACTTCTCGACCATCCCATAGCAAACGTGATGCGGAGGTACTTGGCCTCGCACTTGCACGGGAGTATACAACCCAGCTTAACGCACCTGCTGTTGGGCTAGCATGGAAGTGCGCATGAATCAGATTGAATCTAAGGAACCAGGCCTTGCCGTGAACCGATTCGAAGCGGGAATTAATGCCCATTTGACGAGGAATATTTGTTGGCGTTAGCAGCAATGATGTCAGCAGCGCGCTCGATTGTCTGAACCCGCACGTCAAAGGGGGTCCCCAATCTGATGTGCGGTGGGTTGCTCGAAACATCGCGAAGGAAAAAAAATGAAGTCTTGCTCCAAGTTACAGTGGGCCATCCCCATTGTCTCCTGTCGTAAGATGCGGGCTAAGAACCCCGCACAAGCTGTGATCCGGTGGCCCCCGCAGAAAGTGACATTGTGCCACCCCCAAGCTACTTCGGCTCTTCGGATCGAGGAGGCTTTCAAGGTGCTCGACTTCGGTTCTGACGCGGAGGCCAGCTGACAGAGGGCGGCGACCTGAAACCCAGTGGACGCCCCAGGAAGACAAAAATACGTGTATATTGCTCTTTCGCTTCGCTGGCGTCCGAAGGCCACGGTGCACCCCAGACATGATGATGTGTGAATGTTGAAATGGCGGGCTGACGTGTGGCGTGGTAAGGGAGCTCGTGAGTGGTGATGAAACGCAAGGGCTGGATAGAACTAGCTTCCGTTAATGAAGACACCTCGTCTTCAACGATGATCCCATCACGCTCAACGTCGGGCACAGTGCCCCCGAGGTCCCTTCTTGCACTCTTTTCCTTTCTCCTTCTTGCACACCCGTCGTTATCGCAGCCTGCCACGCTTTCATTCGCCGACTGCTACAATGGCGATGCATCCAGGAAAATGTCGGTAGACACGGTCTACGCCCAGGTCACAGAAGACAATACCCTGAACTTCACCGTCCTTGGAGATACCGCCGCAGAAATCATCAACTCTGACACTACTCTCGGTGCGTCTCTTTACCTCACCTCGGACCACTCACTCAAAACAGGATTATTAGCTGCTACGCTCTTCATTGATACCACGACCCTCACAATCAATACTTACAACCATGGTTTCTTTTTATGCAATCTCACTCGTCCACCGTCGCCGCTCCCTACACTGACCTCTCCAAACACGTCCTACTGTCCCATACCAGTTGGGCCGTATGGTTTCTCGGTCTCCATGCCATTCGACTCCAAGAACGTTCTCACTACCATGAACACCCAGCTCCGTGCTCTCGACGACAATGAACAAGAGATCCTCTGTCTCACCGTTGAAACGACACCACTTCGGCCTTGTTTGTCGAACGCGCCGTACGGGTCCGCAGACATCATCTTCTGGGTAACCGTAGGTCTAGCTATCGCTTACTGGCTCATCACTGGCATAGCCCGCATCACCGCTGCGTGGGGGCGTGGTTTAAGTCGTCCGGGACCGGGCATCTGGCATCATGTGCAGAGCGCTGGTTTCATCCTTGCTAGTGCGATTAGCGGTGAACGCCTAGCAACATCCCCCGCGCTCATGAGATTCTGTATGTCTCTTGCCTTGGTAACTGTATACGCCCTCATCTTTCCAAGGCTCACCTTCATTGCGCGATATCATGATGCATACCCAATGGTGTGCCGCGTTGGCCATGGTCGCCGTCCAATGGCCACCATTCATTTGTGAGTCAAATTTTCTCTTGCATGTCTGCCGTTCCTTAGTCCTCTCTAGACCCGTTGCTTTCACAGACTTCGTGGGCTACCCTTACATACAGTGAGCACCGCTCGAACCTATACACCCTCACGGCACCGTAACCCTTTCGATGCCATAGATGTTAGCCTGACGCCAAATAGCGAGCACTGGAATCCCCTCGACGCTCAGCC
Source organism: Pulveroboletus cf. aberrans (assembly GCA_038094155.1). Lineage (NCBI taxonomy): Eukaryota > Fungi > Basidiomycota > Agaricomycetes > Boletales > Boletaceae > Pulveroboletus > Pulveroboletus cf. aberrans. The sequence goes on along the minus strand of JBBPTO010000083.1, from coordinate 50,976 downwards.
GTACAATCCCCCGTCGGATTTTGCAGATCAATTAAGCGATCCGAATTCTGTTCTCTATCTCAACCCGTCCATTCCCAATTCCCTTTTTCTTCTTCCTCCTGGAACGCCGAGCGGGATGGCGTCCTTTGCCTGGAGCGTCGGAGTTAGCCCTCGGAATCTTTTTGGGATATGTCTTACCATCTTCCTTGCCATCTTGGCAGGAATTATCATCATCAGCTTGCTTATCTGGTTGATTGATATGGTGTTCTCCCGGAAATCACCTTCTACCAACCTCCCAGTAACAGCAACCAAGAGCCGCAGTCCCCGTCATTCTGCGGGAAGCAAAGACATGCTGGATACCATGATGGACGAGAGTCGCTCGTTAAATGGTCATACTCATGCATATCCAACACTGCGACGACGTTGGCTTCGTCCAAATTTTAGGTCATTCCACACCAGTGTTCTGGTCGGCAACCTCGTTCGCGTGCTTGCACTATTCCATTTCCCTGTGACAGTTTTCTCGACTTACGAACTTTCTTCTGCCACCTCAAGTTCTTCCATTGCCCTTGGTGCACTCTCGTTCGCAGTTTTCTCCGTCATCCTCCCTGCACTTTTACTATTTCGGCTCTCCCGAACACCTACATCGAAGCTGTACGACGAAACGCGAACTCTCCTCTCCCTTGGACCTCTCTATAACCATTTCCGCCCTGGCTCGCAGCTCTTTTCTGGTTTACTTTTCTTGTCAAACTTGGTTAACGGGATCGTGATAGGGGTTGGTCAGCGCAGTGGCACGGCCCAGGCCATAGTGATTCTTGTATCGGAGGTTGCCAGTGCGTTGATCACGAGCATATGGCTTCCTTGGGGTACAGGAGCGGGCATGAGCCTCATAAGCTTCTTGCTCTGTGTCGCTAGAATCGTAATCGCGGTCTTGCTCGTGGTGTTGACGCCAACGGTGAGGTTGAAGCACTGCTGTAGTTTACTGTCGATCACTCATGATATCGTTCAACCAGATCTCTATCGGCTCGGCCGCTGGTGGCTGGGTCGCCTACGGCATACTCGTTGTGCTGTGCCTCGTTTATCTTGTCCTGTTCTTCATCTTGCTGGTCAAGTTCACAGAAGCCCTAGTTCGCGTATTCGGTGGTGTGGGATTTGATCGATCCCGACTGCCAGTTGACAGCGGTCTCATTGGCACCCTCACGCTCCTGGGCTGCTGTGGTGCGCGAAATGGTGGGCGTGAGCGCAGACCCTATAAAACATCAGAGGTGCGGGACTCGTACACCGTCCGAGACTCTGGGTCATTTGTCCCACCACTCGCTTCCTTTTCTTCACCGGTCAAGGGTTCCGCCGCTTCACATCACTCTGGGCCGCCTGCGTCAGTGCTCCGTCCAGAGCAAGCTCTGCGACCTTACAGAGAAGACAGCGACGAAGACGATGAAAGCACGCACATCATGGGCGCATGGCAACCCTTCCCCGGACCTGGCCATCGAGTCTCCTTTGACCGCACCGAATCTCCTCGCACGCAGACGTCGAATTCTGGATTTTCGCGCGTGGGAGGCGGACGTGCGCATTTCGACTCGCCTTATGCGATCGCAGGTGGCAAAGAAGGTTCCACACTGACGTTCCCGAGCGTGGAACGAAAAGGATCTGGCCCTGAGAGCTCCATGGCTGTGCCTCAGGGAGAAGGGGAGGTACCAACGCCCACGACGTCCGTGGCCAACGTCGCGAGGATGCCTGTGCTCACCAACGCAGGGTTGCCAGCAGGCAGGACAATGAGTCAAACTGCCATCATCGTCGGCGAACTGGCCGCAAGCGCTGCGGCATCATCATCAAGTCCAGCGACAGAGTCCCATCCCTTGGTCGAGACGGCAGACAAAGGGTCTCGTGGCGATCACGTGGCCAATGCAGACACGTGGCAACCCAGGAAGAAACACTGGTTCAACATCCGCCGCAACCGCAGGCATTCGGATGGCTTGGTGTTGGATGACGTAGAGGAAGGCGACGACAATGCAGCCCCTTCCAACTCGAAGGAGACCGGGCGGTCGTTCGTCGTGATCCGCGATCGACGACCTATGCCGACTCAACCAGAGTCCAAGCGTAGTCAAAAATCGAGACAATCGTTGGATGGGTCCAGCCGACCTTCATTGGCCGGCAAGAGAGGCGCCGATTCATGATGTATGCGATCCAGCGACGGAACTTGTGGATAAACCGCCTAATGCGTATATAAGGAACTTTTTTTTTTCGTTTTATCCTGCTTCCCTCGCCGTCTTCCGCAGCTTGTTACCACGTTTCCTTGTTGCATCACCCACAGACGATCGTTACACTACCGCGTGTAATATACATACTGTACCCGGCGCCTCGCTGTTTTGGACCCATGTTTCCTTTTTTTTTTTTTTGGTGTCAGTCATACAATATATCAACAACGAAATATGTACAGGCGCATGATGGCCAAGTGGCCGTTTAAGTCACCGTCCACATAAAGCGAGACGTGCGGCAAGGACGATCGATCGATCGTCGCCGTCACACGAGGACGCCATCCTCCTCATCGTACGCTCCCACGTCGCGCGTATCTCCCCCTACCCAGAATACCCGCCAGTCCTCGACCGACTTTCTCAGCCATCCATACGACCCCGCATCCGCCCTGAGTCGAGTGGCGATCTCGTCCGTGTGGACGCTCTCGGACGAGTGTCCCGACGCCGACGAGTGGGCGCGTTCCAGCATGGGCGCCACTATCTCCGGAAGGCGATGCCAATGTCCGCCATGCGCCAGAAAGCCGGTCTCACCGACAAACGATTGTCCGCGACGCGGATCCGCCAGGGTCACGCCTTTACCCTTACCCTTGCCGCCCGTGTTCAACGCGAGCGCCGCAAGCGGGACTTCCTGTACCTCAACGCCGTCCTCGCCAAACGCGATGAGCTGGACGAACGGTGGCGTCTCGGAGGCCTTGGCGCGGGACGGCGTTGGTGGAACGCACACGCGTACACTCACACTAGAAGGCAGTGAAGACCACACGAGGGCGTGGATCGGCGGGAAATGCTGGATCACCCCTGGGAGCGGTGCGGGAACAAGGTGCGTGTTCTTGCCCCTCGTCAGCACATAAACCGATTTTTCGGAGGAGATATTGCCACCGGGAAGCACCGCTGCAGGCAGATCGACGAGGGAGGGGAGAATCCAGGTGCCTTTGCCTTCCTTGAAATCGATCGAAGCACGGGAACGCCTGGATCCGAGGGTGCTGGCGACACTCAGCGAATCTTTTGTAGGCATGAAGCTGGCCCCGCTGCCTCCGGCGTCGTACATTTCCACCTCCGTCACCGCCGCATCCGCAATGCGAATGATTCCTGCCTTCTTCTCGAACACGACGAAGATGGCCATTTGTGCACTGTATGTAAGATGCGAGAACGGGGCGCGGTTATTGTGGGATGAAGATTGTGAATCGGAGGATGAGCCACGAGAGTGGCCGTGTACCGTCTGTCTTGGCGCAGGGGTCTCGGACGGCCGGCTGATATCTACCAGTTGATGTATAAAAGCAAGGTTCCGGGGTTGGATCGGGGTATAAAATTCCTGGCCCCAAGTTAACGGATAAGGGATCAACCAACCAAATGGGAGTTGATGAGTGCCTCACCTTGACGAAATGGAATGCCCTCTCTCCTTTAGGAGTCTCATATAAGAATATGTTGTACTTCGTGGCAACCGCAAGGAGTGCACGTCGTCCATGTCTTCCTCCGCCAGGCCCAGCTCCGCCTTCGTGCCATAAGGCATAAGAAATGACACTTGCACTGACCAATCGGGAGCCAGCACTGGCCAGCGGTACGAAGTCGGTAGCCCACCGCAGTGGAAGATCGTCAACGACGTCCCATGATGCATCGGCCGAGGGGGTGGTGGTGTGCCGCTTTGCATTAGGAACAGCGAGGTATGCCTCGTAGGAGGTTGCGGCTAGCTGTGAGCGGGTTGGAGACTCGATGAGGTGTTTAAATCCACGAGTAATACTGTTTGCTGGACGGTGCTTCTTGACAGGCGTCTGCTGGATGTTCCAATCGGAAGCACGACGAAGATCTACAGGATGTGCGCCCTGATGGAGCGAATTAATGTACAGCATGGAGGCGTTCGTGGGATTGAAAAACCTTTTGAGCAATAGTCCATTTCGCAAGGCTCGTAAGACTTGCTAGATTATACATCCTCAGGGTTCGCAACGTTTCCTGATGCCCGTTTGATGCGGATGGTGCGTCGGGGTCCGGTCCAACCAGTGCCAGGATAACGCCCTGCGGCGTCCCTTCTCCGATGTCTTCGTGTTCAAGGATTGACATTTGATACACGCTGCAACAAAGAGTAATTAAGTGCGAACACACGTAGGCTGTAGTCAAGGACTACGTACGCTTCTCCCGTCCACACTACGCGTGCCTGCGCATCTCCTGGACCCTTTTGAATGATGCCAACATCCCCATCGCTCGCCCACTCCATAGGGTACATATCTAGGACTGAAAGACCATTGTCGGTACCAAGAAGTAGCAAACGGTTGTGGTTGATGGGAAGGATACACCGGATAGGTGACGTTGAGTGTGGAAGAAACCGTGAACCAAACTGATGAAGTTGTAGATGTGTGGGTAGAAGAGTTTCACAAGCTGTTCCTTGCAAGTCTTGAGAAAGAGGATCCATCGATGATGCAGAAACAGTGGATTCTGGGTGACAGTCGCCTTGAACAGGCTCCGAAGATGTGGGAGGATCGGGGAGATCACGTTCTGTGCGTATACGCAATGGAGCTGGTGCAGCACGGCCCTGGTCAGAACGAGACCAATCTGACGTCGAGAGGGTATCAGTGCCATCTATTCGGATATCCTTGACATTCGGATCCGTTGAGAGGCCAGATCAGAGAAGGAGTGTAAGACATTCACTTACGGGTACTCGTTCCTGACGGCTCTCCCAACCTCTGGCGCGTCGGCGGGACAGTTCTTCGGGAGTAATATCTGCATAGCGCTCGGCGGCCCTAGACTCGTGTCAACGCAGGGGCTATTTTGGCGATTAAGAAAGCGACCCACCTTTTCTCAATCCATCCTCTCCACCGACCAAACCTGCATGCATGTTCAGGTCCATGGACGAGCTGCCGTCCCCTGCACGCACCGAGAATTAGGGCTGTGTTGGGCAGTGAGATCATCGTAGGTAGGCAAATTGCCATCGCCTTGTTGGTCTTGCTCTGCACCCTGCGTGTAAGTTTCAAACGACTCGTACGAGTTGATAGACATTAAAAGCAAGTAACCAGAAGATCAGAGGGTAGGTACATTAAAATCAAGTGCGTAGTATGGAGTCCAGTGCCACTTTCTGTTTTTGGGCAGGTCATATATATTGCGACACGTGACCTCGTCTCTGGAAGCACAGAAGAATCATCCTTGCATCATACCCATCGGCGTGTGTGATAATACGTGCGATTGCACTATTTGTTACTCCGGGTAAACGCCGTCACGCGAGTCGTCGGCCTATTTATCATCAGCTTTCTCCTTTCCTTCTCACCTCTAACACCGACCCGCTCTCTTATCTCGGGCGGCGTTGGCACGAACACCTCAACTTCCATCAGCGGCTCCTAACAGCACATTCGTTATCCCCACCATCTGGTTCGACTACTCTGTACAGGATGTCTCCAATCAGTGCGCGAACTCCGGTGGAGTTTTTCATGCCAATCACCAGCATTGAGCCTAAAAGGGAATAAAAAATTCCTTCAGGAGAAACCACTCATGTTTTTTTTCTTTGATGCACATCCACAGATGGATGTTGCACCGCAATCTCCTCTTAATCCAGCCGGGCAGCTAGTTACCACAAGGTTGGTTACCCAACAGATACTGGCAGGGTGCGATTTCGCGTCGTTACTCGACGTGAGGTTGGTTGATCTAGTGATCACCCTGTTAAAATCCATTCGAATTCCATAATTACTTCAGAATATGAAGCTTGCTTTCAGGCCACTGTGCGTGCGCGCTCTTTTGGCATCTGGGAAACATCAAACCTTGTTCACGGCGATCTCCCCTCCTGGAGTCCCGAGGTGGCATTTGTCACCCGCTCACTTCTGAAGCTGTACCGCGCACAAGGTTGCTGGAGGCATTTAAAGAGTTAAATGTCCCCTTCAAAGTGCTGACTTTACCATTTTACTTCCCAACTCGATCCCCAGCAATTATCTTTCTGAACCACGCTATGGCAAAGGATTTCTCCTGTCCCCTTCTCAAGTCCCACCACACCCGGACCGCGCCCGGAAATTTCCCCTCATCCATCGACCCAAGCGTGGCGCCGACGTCTACCTCGTATGTATAGACGTTTCCGTGTTTCATGTTCCTGACCATTTTCGTCAGTCTCAATGCTCCCGTTCAATTTTATGAATGGCACTATCCAGTTGCACCCATCGTCGGGAATAACGATAATGCGCTGACCATACATTCGAGCGTCGCTGAGTCAGTCTTTCCTTTCAATATTTGTTTCGCTCCATTCAACCGCTCATTCCCTCTTAGAAATTTTGGGCGTGTACCGCATGCCACGCATCACCAGGCCACGTTTAACCACGCGCACTCCATGTCTTCCATGAGCGGTGATTACTCTTTCGATGCGCATCTAATACCCTGGTGGCCTGCTGTGCAGGCTGAGACTCTTCACGCGCCACCGACCGCCCCGAGCGAGAGTAACGTGGACGCTGTACAATCTCATAGAAGCCAAGCCCCGTCGGAGACGATGAGTCCCGGCTTTTTAGGCCAGTCGTGGTCACCACAAGGCAACCGCCATGCTGTGGACTCGGCGCCAAACACACAGCCTCGTCTGCTCCATGTAAATTCACACTCAGCATCCCCTTGGTCATACATGCCAGCCTTTCCCGACGTTGACACCAACTTGATGAGTCAAGCTTCCATCCCGGGCTTGAGCTGTATCAGCTCCTGGCGGGCGGATCCCGCGCTGGAACGTGCATCGTCACGCTCCTGTCATCGTCGACGTCACCGTTGGCCCCGCGCGCGACCGGAGCATGTGGTTTGCGATCGTTGCCACAAGTCCATGTGCCGTCAGTCTCTGAGGAGGCATATAAAGGAAGTGCACGACAACATCAAACGATCTCGTCCAAAGTCAAGGTTCGCTGACGGATCCTAACTAGCGCCACCAATGAGGTTCGTCCGGAGGACATGCGAACAAAGCACCTTTCACAGCCAGCCTATTGGATATGTACTCTGTGTCCTGGCCAGGTCAGTCACTCGTACGTGTCTGAGATCTTCATATATGGAAACATGTATCATATACAAATGTCTGGGCGCTTGATAGATAGTGACTCACTGATCTTCTGCCGGTTTGCCCCTAAGAGCAAGTGATCGTAAAGACGTCGGGTGAAAACGTTAACTGACGTGCCCCCGAAACGAGTTACAGTGTGATCGGCAGTGGGAACGCTCTGAAGTTGGCAACATTATGATACACGGATGCACATACGCAACCAGTTTAATCGGATAGAACGATCTTTTAGCCGTTCAAGAAAATGCCAGACCAGTCCAGGTGGCCACCGCGCCGAAGACCACGCCCCCTGCGACCGCTGTTAATTTCCCATCTTTGCCCTCGCCCTTCACATTCCTTCTCCTTTCCTCTTCGAGGAACTTTTCTGCCAAGAGATCTATCGCCTCCTCCTCTGTCCCAAGTACGACCCATTTGTCACCGTCTTCTTTGCTTGGGAGGACGCGCAGATGGAATCCGAGTTTCTCCGCATCACTGCGCACGTTTTCCAGATCTGCGAGTGGAAGGGAGAGCAAGGTAGCGGGTGCTGTATTGGAGGAATGGTAGAGTTGATCCAAGAACAAGGAACGTTGTTCGAAGCTCATCGAACGACCAAGGGGTTGCGCTTTTGTGACGTTAGAGTCGGGGAGCAGAAAAACTGTCTGGTTCATATCAAGAGTGGAACCACCAATGCCATGGTCTGTGGCCGGCTCTGTGGTCGTAAGACTTGCCGTAGGAGTAACGAGCGTACAGGGCATGCGACGAGAGAGCGATGAAACAGTGCTATTAGACAACGGCTCAGCCTTTACTTCCACCTTTTCTGCGTGATCATGGACCGAATCGGCTGCGTCGAGCGTCTTCTGCCACTTTAACACGTGTGCAACCCTGTCCAGCGGTGACACGTTGTCGTTGGTCATTCCGGACTGGAATAACTGTTCCACCAACTGCGTGTCGGTCGGACTGAGGGACGCAAGCGTCTGCTCCGGAACGAGAGCAAACCGCACGGAAAGCTTCCGCTGTAACTTCTTCCTGGTGCATGGAACGAGTGCACGCGCGTCCTCCGTTGGACTGATGATTTTGAGAGAGGAGAGCTCTTCAGAGAGTCCATCGTCGTGTGCGGGTGCTTTGATGGAAGGCGATGCGAGGTTCGGGTCCGACCCGGACGCGTCAACGTATGGGCAACCGGAGCGCGGATGCCCTGCGCGTGGGCGGTGGCACTTTGTGCAATGGGGGGTGCGGCGCGCACCAGCACTGGGGGGCGTCGCCATGCCAGTGCTTAGGCGTGGCCTGGCTGGAGTTGATGGGGCAGACGAACGTGTCATTGGAGCCATGAGGAAAACGGGAGTCTTGCAAGTGGAAGAGCGTGACTTGGTTTCACCACAGTGGTAGATCGACAAATTTGATATTTGGTATTTGCACGTGGCTAATACCTCCCTTTTGTCATGGTCATTTTTTTGGTTCCGTGACATATCCTCATGGGACCTTAATGGAAAATATGTGTTGCAGCCTGCGGCAGCGAGTTATCAGATCTTGCCGATTTGCTAGCTCTGGTTCCATATAGCCGATACACGCGAGCTTCCGAATGAGTTCTCTGAACGAATCATGTATTCCCCACGCGGATCTTGTCACTTTTCAGTGGCAGTAAAATTCGGAGAGTTGTTATTTAACGTGTACGGTTCCCAAGCACTGGCATACCGCCCAGAACTTAGCCATGGTAAGCAGGATGGCATCATTTTGACGACACCGGCAGGTCCAACGCGTCACAGTGTAGCCCTATGACGATATATTCCATTCGATCCCCAAAGCGTGTAAATCCGACCAATATAAGTGTTGAGATTGATATGCTGCCGGAACTACGTGATGACCTACTTGGCAGCTTGCAACATTCAAACGGCAGCAGTACATGGTGACTGGGGGAACGGCCATCGTTCTGATCCATTGCCCAGATAGGGCGTCTTGCAACATCCGTATCAGACGTGTCAACACTCGATCTCGATCCACATTCGCAATTGAACTCTCGATAAAACGGCATCATTTAATGCATTAATGAATGATCGACAGCCTACTAGTGGACACGAGTATCATTCTCGTCTGGACCAATCGCGGCCGGAATTTTCGAGCGTTCAATGTCAAACGTTCAGTGTTTGTAGCAAGCCGTAATGGTCAGTAAAAATTACCAAGCAACAGCCACTGTCGCACACAACATGCGTCCGTACATCGGGAAGGCTGTACCACAACATTCACAAGAAGTCCGTCCGACTTTTCTTTTTGTGGTTGATCCGCATGACACACGTTGAGCCGTGCCATTCAACCGAGTAATCGTAGTGTGACCACTGGACAACGACGGGACGACAAGAGGGGCTAACCTCTAGCTCTATTCTCCCGATCAGATTGCTTGCCGCGTGAGTGATCGTACCTGTCGTCCTTATCCTTGCGTTCGGACAGTCGAATACGCCGTGATTCGCGTGCGGGACTACGACTCCCTGCGCGAACGTCGGAACGTTGCTGATTTTGCGAATAGTTGGAATCCCTATCAGGGGTGTCTCGATAATCCCCTGATCTGTCTCGTGGCAACTCTTGCCTCCCAAGGTTCCTCAGCAAATCTTCCACACCTTTCACCCCCTCCGATTTTATTTTCTCCTTCTGCAATTTTCTTTTCCCCCTTCGTTCCTTTCTCGCGCGCCGTTCTTCTGGCGTTTCGTCTTTGTGTCTATCCTTTTTAGATCTCTTCGACTTTTTGAGCGTTTTCATTTCCTTTCGTTGGGCTAAGAGGTATTCTCTCATGGGATCCTCGGGGTCTATTGAGAAGGTGGACGACGCCTCCGAGTCCGACGGATGTTCTTCTGGACAGTGAGATGAGCAGGGTGTCGTCGAATCCAGCAAGATGAAATTACCCATAACCATTTCGGGCTTGGCATTTAGGCTTTGCTCCTCAGGCTCCACCCATTCACCTTCTTCCCCTTTCACCTTGGGTTGTTTGTAGTTCTTGACGTGATCTACACGCAGAGTTCTATCCAGAATCTTCGCGCCATTGAGATTGTCAACCGCTAGGATTGTGGATCTTTGGTCTTCATACATGAGGAAACCGAACCCTCGTGTTTTCCCCGTTTGCTTGTCCCGAGGTAAATTCACGTCCATGACTTCCCCGTATCTGTTAAAGTTGGAACCGTGTATAACGGACGAGGAACTTTTGACTAACTGTGAAAAGATTGTGATAACATCGCCTTCCGTGAGGTCCAAGTGAAGGCCACCGATGAAGATGTAGGCAGAGTCTGACGAAACATGGTGAGATATGCGACAGAGCGATATTTCAAGCGGCTCACTCTTGTATTCATCGTGCCACGAAGCAGTAGCTCCCAGATCCAGCTCGCGCTCATTGATCTTGTTGATTTCTCGTACAACGCTAACGTCCAGCGATTAGTTCCCGAACATCGGTAGTTCCTTGGCAGACGTACTTCATGTGAGTTAAAGTTAAAGTCCCGTTTCTCACGCTGTAAGTGATTGCTAGGGTCAAATTTCTTGATCATCGTTAGAACTCACACCATCAACGGCGAGATGGCTTCGTTCTCTCTACCACCAATTAACGACAATCCAGACGGCGGATGGGGCCCCTCTCCATCCAACATTCCAGAACAATTCAAATTCAAGGACATCCCGTATGCACCCTACTCGAAATCCGATAAGCTTGGGCGGTTTGCGGACTGGAACGACACCACGGGCGAAAGTCGCCAAGCTACAGTCGGTCTTCCGAACACCCGTGATGCGCGCGGTGCGACCGGGAGAGCGAAGAGGGAGGGCGTTCAGGCGTTTGGTAGCGGGACTGCAAGCGCGTTTGCGTACTTCCACGTCGAGGATGAATCAAGCTTTTCCTTGGTCGATAACAAGGCTGCGCCCCCACGGCGCGGAGGGTTTACTAGAGGGAGGGCGTCTGGACGCGGCGCCAATTCTTTCGTTGCAAGAGGTGCTCAAAGGGGTTCTCGTGGTGGTGTTCCTGGCGGGCGTGGGGGCCCTCAACGGGGTGGTCGGAGAGGGTGGAGAGACTGGGAGAAGGTGCGTTTACTCAATTTCTTCATATTGTGCAGTATGGCATAATTTCCTGCAGACTAATCGTACCCGGGAATCCTCTGTCGCTATTTCACCCGAGTGGAGAATGCTGGAAGAGATCGAGTTCCATCGCTTGGCTAAGCTCAAACTAGACGTGGATGATGGAGAAGATATGTCAGTAATTTTGTCCTTGTTTCCTTGATGGTCATTGATTATTATTCGAAAGCGACACATACGGCCGTGTATTTGCTTATGACAAATCTTATGATCGTATCACTACCAAAACCGAGCGACCACTTCAGCTTGTGGATCGTATAAAATACAACACCACTACATCTGATGATCCAGTCATCCAACAGGTACGATTCTGTTCGATTTCACTGGACATTTCTGGACTGGATCATGAAGCTTGCAGCCAAAAGTACTGCAACGGTCTACGCCACCGATGTCATCCTTTCTGTACTCATGTGTGCTCCCCGGTCGGTGTATCCTTGGGACATCGTCATCGTCCGCGAGGGTAGCAATCTGTTCTTCGACAAACGCGACGGCGGTCCGTTTGACACAGTCACCGTCAATGAAAACGCCTCCGATCCACCTCAGGATCCCACGCCACCCAACCCCAACAATCCGGCGGAGAAAACTGCCATCCTTGAAGCGCCATCGATCAACTCTGCAACCTCGCTCTCGCTTGAGGCGACCTACATCAATCAAAATTTCGGGTTCCAGTCCGTGCAAGAGAGCGTGACGACGGACTTCACCCACCCTAACCCGTTCTATGGACCGGAGGAGACGGAGCCCCTGGCTTCGTGTGGTTATAGATACCGCATCTTCGATCTCGGTGTCACCGAAGACGAAGACCTCAAAATTTGCGTGCGCACAGAAGTCGATGCGTTCGTTCCTGGGGCTGGTAATCCAGCTGAGGGCCACGGCCTGGTGACGATTCGAGCCTTGAACGAGTTTGATCCTCGTGCCCAAGGCGCAGGCGGAGCACAAGATTGGCGCTCCAAATTGGACTCCCAACGTGGTGCTGTCGTTGCAACGGAGATGAAAAACAATAGCTGCAAGCTAGCAAAGTGGACAGTCCAGAGTGTATTGGCCGGCGCGGATCTCATGAAAATAGGGTGGGTGTCTTCCCATTCGCACGTTTGGGTTATAGAGGACACACTGTTCAATCTAACAATACTTGAGCTAACCGTACGATCAGATATATTTCACGTGTCAACCCTAAGGACAACACTCGACACGTCATTTTGAGCACCGCTTCGATGCGTCCGACGGAGTTTGCCAGTCAACTGAATGTTTCTGTTGCCAACGGCTGGGGAATCGTCAGAACCATCACCGACCTGTGCATGAAGATGCCCGAAGGCAAGTATGTACTGGTCAAAGACCCTAACAAGGTAAAACAATGATTCGACTAATTTCTGCGGCGCTGACATTTGGTTTGGCAGTCTGTTATCCGGCTGTACTCCGTCCCGATGACAGCTTTTGTCACCGAAGATGAAGAGGTGGAAGCCTTCGAGGGTGAAGACCCAGAATCAGCGGTTCAGTGACAGATTTCCTAGGTATGTCAGGTGACTGGTTTACCAGAAAGGACGACTTTTATGAATGACAAGTAACAAAAGGTGTCTACTTCCTATCATCGCACATGCAGGAGGATCTCGACACCAACCTCGACGTTCGGGCTATGAGGGCGTATGTCAACTCCAGTGATTTCAGTCAATTGATTTCGTACACACGTTCGTTGGAGGGTTCTTGTTATTGCATCCCTCGATAAATCGGGGAACATTGCAGCGACTTGTGAAATTTCGGCTTCGCCGGGTGATCGTATTCTGGCTGGATCGTCTGTCCTGCCCGTCAACTCGTTTACCCATTCGCGCACGACACTGCCCGCCTCTCCCTGAGATGGAGTATCATTTGTCTGAGTCGTTAAAACTGGAGGCCGAGCAGTAGTGATTACTTCTTCGTTGGTCGACTCGGTCGTCCGTTCCGGGAATTCGGGACGTGCACGGTTGAGACGGCGCGGAGGACGTGTAGATCCGATTACAGGGAGCAGGAAACGCGTGGAAAACCGGATAAGAACCGGTGAGACACGCCACGCCTTTATGTTTATAAGTTCCGACCGGTATATGACACCTACTAGCAGCCCAATGCACGCAGATGTCAGTGAACCCGGGATGTGTCCCAATGCAAGCTTCGAGGGTTAACCGATTAAAAGTAGAACGATGCGACGGACGAACACCTTACCTGGGAGGCTAGTATATACGTGAACGATTTGTTGCTCAAAGGGACGCCGAAAATTCGAAAGTGGTACGCAGGAGGAACCAATCTGTACCACTGATACAGCATACTAAACACCACTGCCGTAGGCCCCGGGGGAATATGGTTGACTCCAATGCGGTGGAGAAGAATGAGGAACAGAAATTCCAGGATTGTCGACATCAGCGCGGAAACAATGGCGAAGGACTGTAAGCAAGGCCATCAGTCAATCTTGAAATACGTCTAGCTTTACATAATACCCACTGCAAACTTGACGCTTCCGAAATGACGCTCTATATTAATACCGACGCCATACAGGAGGAGTTCGGCGACCAACAGATCACTCGAGCTCGAGAACGCGAAGTGGTGGGTAGCGAGGCGCCAATACTGTATGAAGAGGAGTCACTGACTCAGGCTCAGCAGCCCTTCAGAGTTTGGCAAGGAATATGTCATTACCTGATGGTGGTGTGAAATATGCGGAACGAGCTTCGGCAAACATGAGTAGTCTGGAAGATCGGATTGGTGAATAGAGAATTGCGAACCTGCAGATGGAGATAGTGCCTGACATCGAATACTCCACAGATGATGGACGTCAGAGCATACCCCATCATCAGTCCTAAAACCGGCACGGTTCTCTAAGGCTCATGAGCTTCGCAGGGGGAGAAAAACACCTTGCCTTTGGTGACTGAAGCGTGCTCAAACGACATAGTGTGATCCAGGGAATTCTTGAGTATGTCAGCCGTACGAGTAGAGGACGCTGGGTACGTGAGTTGAGACACAGAAAACAAGCCGGTTGTATGGCCACGCAGAAAAGACACACGAATCACCAACCTGTGGCTGTGCCATCTTGTCTTCCCACGCATGAAAACTGAGTCCTAGCCGTCTTTTGCCAGTGACTTCCACGACTGGCTTTGCGCTTGTCACTTTACGCAGTGAAACGAGACATGGAACCCTGGTCCTTACTCGGTCCGAATCCTACGTCAGTTCTCGGAACCATGCGATCGCAGATCTATTCAAGCTGATGCAGATCATTTGACGTTCGCTGCCGACGACCAGCATAACTAAGCTTCAAAGAACTATAAGTATACGCTTTTCCACTCTACATGGTCACCACGGACTGAGCTGCATCTTGTTAATAAATCCATGTCAACACTTCTCCATACCTCCGCCTTGACCTCAAGCACGTACGCGGAGCTGGGAAGATGTCAAGCTGGCAGTGGTATACGCCGTTATGCTGTTAAACCGTTTCACGCGATCTTCGCATCTCTACTGATGGACCGAAGCCTCCTCACGCCGACGGTCTCCAGCGGGGTCTTTCCACCTGTCAAATACACAAACAAGGTTGAGTTGCTCAGATTGATGAAGTTTGTTAGTTCTGGAACGAGAATTCATTAACACAAGCTACGTGATTACACCTGTCAAAGCCCTCTGCCACCCCGTGCCACTACACTGGTGAGTTTCCTCAATGCCCATCTCTAGTTAGTAGACCAGATTATCGTGACATGTGCTCCTTTTCCCCACGCCGTGCTTCTATATAGGCGCTCTCAAACGCACTCTTATCAATAAGGGAACTTCCATTACTTCTATTCGGGGCTAGGCCAATCTGCGTGGTTTTTGCTACAAGAACCCAGCGCACATTCTGCGGGATGATCTTATCTCTGGTTTGAGAGTAAATTCACAGGTAACTGACATTCTCCCGTTCGACCTCCGAGACGCTCCGGCTCCGGGCAAGTCTCATATCCCGGAACAAATATAAGGACACTGACAAGCGCCTTTTCGGGTGAACTGTTATGCAGGGCGCACACAGCAATGGATCTTTAGACACGCGAATGCTTATATGGCCTACACCACATGGACCGCATATCGACGGCCGTGATGAGCCACCTAGATGAGTCTTACGTTTTCCTTTTCAGTGACCAGATCATTGCTGTGCATGATATGGTCCATCGGCCATGACTGTGCAACTCTGAATCACATGTGGTAGCGCACCGACTGGCCAAGAAGAGAAGGGGAAAGAACCAACGTGTTCGGTTACGTCGATCATGGAGGTTGCCCTGTCCGGATGCCTGACAGCGTTTCCTGCCTTGTCTGGTATTGCAACGGCGTCAGACGCGCACTGCCTACTTTACTCGAACTAAATCTCTCTTTCAGCTGACGTCCCTCCGCCACCTCGAATTTTCCCACTCTGGTAACCGCGCCAAAATGTTCCGTATTTTTTTCCCGCTCACGGGGGCACCTGTTCAAGATTGGACAAAAAGTACCGTTGTCACGCAACGCGCCCCCACTTTCCCTTTCGAGGTGGGAATAAACACACCTTAAGATTCATGCGCCCGCCTTGAATTTAATCACGTCGCCTCCAAGGATGCGGCTGAAGTGATCAAACTTTCATCCGCTCTTCGCAGGTGGCTCGGTCATTCGATGAACTTACAGCTGAGAGCGTCGAAGTGCCTGGACCTTATATACTAGCAGTGCTCACAACAGCCAGACGGGTGACAACTTGAAATTGTGACACACATTCCATCGCGGCCGAAATGTAAATGCAAACAATAAACATCGTGCCGAGTTTTCACCCCTGTTTGGCGGCTGAGCGAAACTCCAAGTAGAAGCACAAAAGTAAAACTAAATTTTATATCTCAAATCTACAGGTTCACCGCAACATATCTGAGTAGTTAGTTGTATGCCGACCCCCGACTTCCTGACAAATCTGCAGACAAGGTTTCGATCTCCCCAAAGTTGCGATCCCCACCTAATCTATATGAGTCATCAATGGGCAGAAACGTCCCATACCATTACAGGTCTGCTCTGGGATCGCTCTAGGTCACGATACACCGGGACAGCGAAATGGGAAACGCATGGCGCTCATATGACGAGTACAGCACCCCGGCTTACCGTATGCACCAAGGTGAAGACACGGCAGCGGAGCCTGTGTGGCGGAGATGCGACGCGAACGTCATTGATGTTGGCGGGCGCAGAAGCACACAATTACAACGGTCATGAAATGAGGAACCTGAGGACAGTGCACCGAACTTTGAGTGGGGAAGAAGCATTCAGGGATGCATGTACCAGTGCAGGAGTCTTTGGATTTCGATCACGGCCGAAAGGGTACCCTTGTGGCTACGGCGGTACCAAGCCTTCATTGATCGCTGATTGATCGCGTAGAACTTCCTAGGGCGTACTCAAGTTGCAATGTTCGTCACCTCGTAGGTCACACGTCGAAAGCATGTGCACCAGGACGCCAACGATATCGATACGTCCGTGAAGGTTCTCACTCGAGCACTGTGAGGTAAGTATTAAAGTAACTGGCGATACGAGTTGAAAGACGCACAGCCTTGATTAGAGTCTGTCGTTCAAGCGATATAGTCCCAGCGGATACTGTTTTTGTCTTTTTCAGTTCCGCGGAACATCGGGAGGGAAGTCCGTGCGATGCGAGGACACAAATCACTCCACACGTTTTTGGCGCCCATCCTGTGTGTGCGGAAAACCCGGAGGTAAATGGACTCGGAAAGCTATGTGCGAAGTCTGTCGTTGTGCTGAGTTGATCAGCGATACGGAGCTCGATAGTTGTCCAGGGTACCTTTTCTGTAGCGAAAGAAGATACTGGTTAATTCTGAAGTTCGTAAGAGCGGAGATGTGGGTGTGCAATGGTGGATAATGCATTCGATTCATGGTTCAGCGGAATCAATAAAATCAATGTAGCCGAATGCGGTGCCGCAGCAGTGCACCGTCAACAAAGTGCAACATCTTTACAATAAGATACCGAGATGTTGGGGTCCTGAAAGGCTGGACGATATTGAGATACAGCCCCATGGGTGCATGGCAAAACGGACAGTTTTGAGAGATGCGGCGGACCCGTCTTATCTGAAGAAGTTAGATGGTAGCACAATGGACAGCCAATGAACGAATCTGTATACCACGATTGCCGCAACGAGTTCCAGTGTTGAATCGCGATAGCTACGCTGGTCAGGCCGAAATTCATCTTGCAATAGGCAGCGATGCTAGTCCAGAGGGGGGCCCGACGAGAACTGTTAACACCGCTATGTGCCTTGTGGCAGCAAGGATTATGGGGCACAAAGTAATCCATAATCGGAGGAGAACAGTCGCTTGCCGAACTGGACATCGTATATCGATGACGCTGGGAAGAATTTCCTAAATGGCCCTCCAGGATTCAAAGATGAGAACAAGCGAATAAATTCGCATTCAAATTTATCTCAACACCAGCTCATATTCGCGGAGGTTGAAAATATTTAGCTGCTGACACATGCCGAGCCCTGTTGTCGTTCACAGTGCATCGATGAGTACACCATCGGTTCAGAATTTGGAGGAAGCCGCGACGATCGCGTCCGAGTTCATTGGGAGTAAGTCATTCCCAGTCATTCTGCGCAGTCTTTCCCGACATTTGCAGCCCTTGAGAATATACCAAGTGAAGTACAATTCCTGTTACAAGAACTTCGTACAAAGGAAACACAGTCCCAAGGTATGTCCACCATATTTTCCTTCGTCTCCCAGATTAACACTGTCCCAGAGATACAGCAAGAAATTGCAAAGGACAGTCATAAATTCATCCGTCATGCTCTCCGCACCGACCCCGAGGGGACTGCCAAAGATAAGCCATCACCGCCACCCCCCACGGAGAAAATAACACAGGCACACAAGACATTGGCCATCATCGCTGATGAAAAGATCGCGTTGGCAGAGCGGATCGTCGAGTTGTTGTCGAGGAAGCGATCGCGTTTGGACTATGATCTCGGGCGTGTGCTGGGATTGCAAGGAGAACCAGACCCAGCTGCGGTCGTCGCAGGCGCTGCACCTCCCACGTCAGCAGGAGCAGGCGGAGCTTCGACAGGAACGGGCTATGTCTTTGGAGGACGAAATCCTGCTGCGCACATCAACGAGAGCCTCCGTAATGCCTTTTCTGGGGCGACGTTTCCCACATCAACTACTGGGGGCGTTGCCACTGCTGGTGGTCGAACGACTGGCACCGAAGAGAGTGCCCACAAGAGTAAATGGCTTACATATCTTCTATGACGCGTTCTCTGACATTTCCGCCGACAGAACGTAAACTCACTACCACACAAGGGTCTATCAAACTGCCCTCTCCTGCGCCGTCGATGTACGTTCCGGCTTCTGGTCGCGGTCGGCGTAAGAAGCGCGGAGTTTCGTCCGAAGTCGATGAGCTGGACTTCGACTTTGGTGAAGAAACACAGGCGGTTGAAGAAGGCGAAGGCGAGGAGGGCGAGGGTGAAGAAGGCGATGACGGTGATGATAAGGAACTTTACTGCTTCTGCCAGAAGCTCAGCTATGGCGAGATGATTGCGTGTGACAACCCTGACTGTCCTTACCAATGGGTAAGTAGATGCTCCGATTCTGTGCTCTGTTTACTATTGCTGCATGGGGCGCGGATACTGATCTTGCCTGTGCACAGTTCCATCTTCCCTGCGTTAATCTGAAGCAACCGCTTCCGGAGCGGTGGTTCTGCGCCGAATGTACGAAGCGGGGTATGGGTGCACCTACTACAACCGCTGCTGCCCGCAAAGGCCGGAAGAAATAGACTGGCAGGTGATTGACACCTTGAAGCCGCGCTTCGTTCGGCATGTGCAGACCATTCCGTGGTTACGCTGGAATTGCTTTACAGATGTGTCCAACTTGACGTCTGCTCTGAAGTGGCAGAATCGGTCATCTGTCACTTCCGAAACGAACTCGACCGGAACCCTTGAAGGGTTGGCAGACTCGTCTCGCATTCACCGAATGACCGGGATATCATCGAGTCGGGGTTTGTATCTCACCCAGCACTAGTAGCGAAGTCATGCTTCCTTACCGTAACCTAGTCGTATCCGATAAACAGGTATCCTAATTGTACAGCTACCGATCAACGACACTTAGTTCAAACCTTGTCAACTCCATGAACTATCATAGCCCCTATTGACGAGTGTTCCCGCGATCCCAAAATGTATCGTACCTCTCAAGCAGCGACGGCATTGCGTGATGCTGTGCCCAGGCCCCAAAGTGAAAACGGCGGCCGAGGAACGCACCTCGGAACTACTCACGTCGTTCAAATCGAG
Source organism: Pulveroboletus cf. aberrans (assembly GCA_038094155.1). Lineage (NCBI taxonomy): Eukaryota > Fungi > Basidiomycota > Agaricomycetes > Boletales > Boletaceae > Pulveroboletus > Pulveroboletus cf. aberrans. Next base: position 31,423 of record JBBPTO010000083.1, on the reverse strand, counting down.
TACTAGTAGTAGGCACGACCGCGGCCTTCGTATCTCCGTGCTCCACATACACACGTCCATGTTGTTTACGGCCGAATAGAAGGATGCACAACCGTAAGGGCAGGTCAGGCGAAAGGGAGGTCGGAAGAGTCTCAGCGCGCTCAGGAGAGGATTGGTTATTCATTGCGCCAGAACGTTTCCCGGCCGCTTCCTCATATGAGTCCGTGGGCGTACGTATGCGTATGTTTTCGTCGCTTTTAGTCATATACATTCATGCACGTCACGCCTTGTGCCGCGTTGCCGCCGACAGGTAGAGAATGGAAGAAACGAAACCCGTACTCGGAGTGAAGAAGCGTGTGGTCAGCGCGAGAACGTCATCCAGCGAGAGGGGCAAGATAAATTCAATGGACGTGCCAACAGCAGAACAGCTGGATCCATACTTTGCTCTGATCTAAATGCTGTGCTGGATGTGAAAAGACACTTGAACATGGAGTTGAATCCCACCTCCACCGGGCCCTCAACGGTGAGGGGCCGTCGTTCATATTGAACGCCGGAAAGGACTTCCAGGGGCCCGAATAGACGTTGGGATGTGTTCTGAAACAGGGGTAACCAGGGCACTCTCTCGACCAGAGTAGTTCGTTTGCGTGGTCAGCCCGCCTTGGGAAAGCTGTCAACCACGTCGTCCCTTTGGGTTCGCATCCCAGTCGTCCGCGGTAACGCCTGGCGAGAAAAAAAAAGGGAGGAAAAGCAAAGCGATGCCGCCATAATTGCGTCTTGCCATAATAGTCTACAGTGTGCGATGCCAACCAATCGGGTGCGTCGCGTTCAGGCTCAGGTTGCCGGGGCATTTTTGCTATGATAAGCCAATGCCGTAGTGGGCCCGTGGACGTCGCCCTTTCCGAAGTCTTCCCTCCCTGAGGTACCTCTTGCCATCTTCGAACAAAGACAGCGTAAATGGTGGAGACTCGAAAATATATTTTTAAGATTCAGTAGAGAGTAAGTACATACTAGTATGTACACGAGCGGCGCTTGACGACAGGTGAGAGCATAATTAACACGAATATGGGGGTATGCTTTATAATGTGGGCACGTCAGGGACGCCATGATCGTGAGACGAGTCGGGATAACATTCTTGTGCAAGAGCGCGCAGTGGTAGGACAGCTGCACAGTGGTTGAATAGTAACTTAGCCCATTCAATTCGCTGAGTGTGTGGCTGAGCCGCCTGTAGCCACTATGTTCCGTACCCGGGCATGACTTTGCGGCCTCAAGCCTATTGCGACCCTGCAGGTGAGCGTGGCGAGAGAGGCAGGCCAAATACGGTAAAATTGATAGAGGAAGCCTGAACCTGAGGGAAAGGTTCTCTGAGAGGATGACAGCAGCCACAACTGAATGCAAGGGCCGCCACACGATCCACAAGTGGCCCATAACTGGTGCCAAAATAAATCATGGGCCGAACGCGGAATCTGAACGCGAATGTAGGCGCAGCACGCGGGCACGAAAGTCTCACGGAGTTTTGTCACAGGGTAATGGGGCGCCATACCAGCGAGCATTTGGAAAAGGTACGGCGGATCGGACAGGACAGGTGGACAAGTCTCCAACCACACATTGGATCAATTAACCACGTCGTGGCACTTTGGGTGGGCGTGGGAGGGACGGGGGTTTCTGGCGGGTAAAGGGTGCGTCGGAGAAGCATGTGGAGGGGCATCGATATGAAACGCTTCGATTCAAATAATACGTCAGTAGGATAAAATAAGGCACCCAGGGTGTGGAACAAAAGAAATACCAACGTTCAACGTGGTCGTCCTCACCGTATTATAACCTGAGCATGGTACTGCGCCTGACGGATCGTAACCTGAATTGGTGAGATTAACGTGGCACTGTGGACAATTTCAAGCTGATTCCACCAGGCGTTGGCGAAGACGCTCGCCGAATGGTTTGTTGCAGCGACACTTGACGCGCAGAACCGGTGGACATTCATGTTCGGTAGAGCCCTGACGGAAGTTGGAATTACTACGGGATCGGTGAGTTGAATAAGCTCCGTTTATTGATGAATCAGGTCAAGGATGACACGAGAGGAACGCCAGTGGATGACTCACCAATAAGAGAACAATGACCACCATCCACCAGAATGCCAGCCACCAGGACCGCGGGCGAGCGTGGACTCAGTCGAGTGAAACCACGGGTCCGGAGTGACCGGACCACGGGTGGTGTTGAATGGAGGGACTGAGTTGTCCGTACAACCTCGCCATCCTGTGTTGGCTCACGGAACCCAGACGGACGACAACAGGTGGCGTAGGACAGAGTGGTAGCTGTGTGCCCTGCTGACGTCTCGGCGCTTTCCTCGAGGGCCAATCGAAGCCGAAGCATGTACGCGTACGTTGGAATAGCGGAATCGGAAGTCCCGATGGCAATGGGGCTTGGCACGAGTCCAGGTCGAAAAAGGGATGTCCAGGGGAAAGAGCCACGACAGGTAACGCAACCATGCGCTCCTATTCGCATCTCTTGACCTTCCAAATGCGCCCGTCCTCTCTCCAAATTCTGTAGGTGTCTGCCAAACACCGGCGGCCTTCCTGCGGGGAACAGCCTCTCTGGCACGGACCGCGACGCTTACTGAGCACGAACAGGACTGCGCATGACATGTTGAAATAACCTTCGAGGGAGGGAACGTGTTGTGGAGAACACCCAATCTAGTTGAGTCCCAAGGGTTCTTCACAGCGGCAAGATAACACCAACGGAAAGGCCCGTTTTCAAATATGCGACTAGTCACACTCATCGAGATACGACTGCACTGCAGACGTCACTCGCTTCCGGGCACATGATGTTGTTTGCCCATGTGCCATTCATTTCGTTGGTAATGGGACCTTTTTCACACACGAAGCATACATCAAGGTGAAGGAAGTCCTCGGCGAGACACTCTTTCCGACGCAGCTAAAGCAGCTAAATTTCACGTTCAAGTTGTTCCGTCGGTGGGTCGGCGCGTGCAGCCGACGACGATCAGGATTGCGCTACAGTCTTATCCCCGATGCGGCTGCAACGACGGGCGGAGACGTTGAATGGGCTTCTTACCCTAGCGCGGTGATCATGGAACGGGACTTGTTATCCTCCAGCCAGGTTTCACTGACAGCGGTGCTTGGGATGATGATCAGGTATGCCAGCGTCGACGATTGAGTGTAAGCGGTGCCGTGTCTCGACGGTGGTGATATGAGAGATCCTCATCAGTTCCATTTCTCCACGGCACACGCCCGAGGAAGAGGAGCACCACAGGCACAATCGAGGATTACGGGACAGCACGTGCGAATCATTGTTTCGAGGATGCACGGCGTTTGTGCTGTGGTACAGGATCCACCAAAGCTTGAAGACCTAGGAGAGAAGCAATCTAGGGGAATTCTTGACAAGCCGTATCTCGTCATTTCATTATAGGATGGTAGCTGGGACGGCACTGCGGAGATGGCGAGATGCGTCAAGAACCAACCCCAAATTGACCCCAGGGATTTTGAAATGTATACAAAGACGGTATGAGCTTGCCGTACAGAACAAGGCACAGGAAACCAGTATTGCAATTCTCTACAGGATCAGAAGAGGAACAATTGGGGCGCGTTGCCCAAGCAATACAGGTAGCGAAAGTAGGGAACCGCGACGGGCGGCGACACCGACGGGGGTCATGATGGCGGATAAAAAAGTGTTGGAGTACGGGACGTGGCCAAGTTACCGTGCAGTGAAGGCGCGATGATAAGTTACGGGCATGCGAACGGTATCATCGGGATGCATCGGACGGGGATGCCAACGCGGGTGGTTATCATTGGCAGTGTGATCTCAGTAAATCATCATAGAGGTAGGTGCGCGTCAGCAGTGCGATAACGAATCTGTAACAGGGGCAGTGGCTCTATCACACACGTGTCGGCGTCGCCGATCCATCAAAACTGAGACAAGGACTGGTAGGACTAGTCACATCAGTTAGCGCAACATACAGGCCAGGATGACACGGAATGGAGGAGGGCGAATGGGGATGGGAGTTGGGGCAGGTGGTTTCCATATATAGCGAGTGTGGGTGCACAGCATGGCCTCCGGAGGAAATGAATGGGGCTGTTGTCGGACGCAAAAATAGTTTGGAGAGAGAAGGGCGGTAGAGCACGTGGAAGTGAGGAAGGATCGGGGACAACGTGTATGGGTGGGTGACGGGCACGCGGTTATTGCCAAACGTCTGAGGAGGGCGGGACGAAATGAGGTGGGAGCGTAGTTGCGCATGTCCGCATTTGGCGGGACCGATGGCGTGCGCGACGAACGTGGGCACGGGGCTGTGCGTGGGACACTCGGTTTGACGTAACGCGGCCACGCTGTTATGTCACCGTGTTTGGACGTGGTGTATGGCCGTGTTGTGGTGTGTTGTGGGATCTCAGATGGGCCAGGCGGGAGGTGCCGTGGACCCGAAAGAGCGGAACGGCGGGTAGAAAGAAAGAGTAGCCGAAATCTGGGAAGGAGATGGGCTCCGGCTTGAAAAGGAAATTCCCAATTGGGGTAACGGACAGCGTTGTTCTTATAACACTCGCTCGTCCGCCCGATGGCAGGCCAGCTGCCGCGACGTCTGAACAATGCAATTCGACGCATACCCCTCCCCGCCGTCCTTCTCTGACGCCTCCTCCACCCCGCGCACCCCGTCCCCAAACCAGCACGACTTCCTCTCCATCAACCCAAAACACCACATCCCGATCGGATCTGTCCCCCACATCTTCCAGGAATCCGACGCGATGATCCACAGCGACTCCGCCTGGTTCAGCCCCTACAACCCGAACCCCCTCATTCCCGACCTCTACGACCACGACTCTCCTGCTGATATCTATATCGACGACAGCGCCCACTACACCGAGTGGCAGCAGCAGCAGCAACAGCAGCAGCACCTCGCCGCCCCGCACGTCGTCCCCCGTCGCGCCACTTTCCCTTACGTCCGTCATGACCTCCCCCAGCACCAGTATTACGACCAGTATTCCCTCTTCTCCGACCCCGTTCCCGACCGCCAAGACCAACAGGCGATCAAACTCGAGGACACGCCTCTCATTGTCCCCTCCCAGCTTGGCTACCCTCTCCAGGGTCACCATCCCTCTTTCCTCCCTTCAGCTGCCGCCCCGACCCTTCCCGTTCAGCTTACGGACGATGCCGCGAGCAAGGAGACCCAGTATCTCCGCCGCCGCTGTTTCAACTGCCACACCACCGAACCCCCTTCCTGGCGGCGGTCTACCCTTAATCCCGGAAAAATTGTCTGCAACAAGTGTGGTCTCTATGAGCGCACACATCTCAGACCCCGTCCCTTGCGCTTCGATGAACTTCGTTCCAGTGGCAAAACCCGCAAAAACTCGGGCGCTGGCGCCGCACCGGCAGATAAAAAGACAATAAAATCGGGTCCTATTGCGACTTCCTTGTCCGTCAAGAACGAATCCGGAAAGACGGGCATTACTCGTCGTAACTCGGTATCTAGCACCGCGTCCAGTGGTGTCAGCGACTGGGACGAGACCCGTACGTGTTACGACCTTACTCCTGGTTTCGTGTCCATTCTGACCTTGCCCCAGTTTCGGTCTGTTCTTCCCAGCCACCAACTCCTGGGTCCACCTCTTCGCAGTCGTCCGCATATTCGTCTCCTGCAATCTCCACTTTTCCCATCCCCCGCAGTTCGCAAAGTCCGCCGGTCGAGCCGGGTCTGCAGGCGCCTATCCGCCTCCCCAACGCACCCCTGACGGACATTGCCTCCCTTCAACAATCACATCCTGCACCGCGCAAGGCGGCGACTAGCCCCAATTATTATCCGCAGCCAGCGATGTACCAGGGTCAGACGGATAACTTCCGCCGCGGGTCACTGCCCGTGCAGCGCAATATCCAGTATGCTTCGCCATCCATGCCGTCACAGTCACCTGCGCCCTTGCAAAGTCTCACGCCGGATCCATTGCCATTACAGATGTCCCCACTTCCTCACGCATCGCCACTCTTGCTTTCTTCGCCGTCCCTCGTCGCTGACCTCCCTTCATGATCCTTGGGCTTGTCCTTATCCGGATGTTATTTATTGTCCTTCGACTTCGCGCGTTCATCCATCCCGCTTGCAGCCTCTGGTATTTTACGCGGTATCAAGGCTTATTTATTCTCAAAACGACCACGATCGGGTGGCACGGTCAAAATGTCATATATTTATCACACCATGGCCACCAGCATCGATCGATTTGTATCCTCTAACATCGCAACCACCAACTGTCGACTATGACCTATTGCGCATAAACATATGTCCGCCTCGCATACCCACCTTCAGCTCAACGGGTCGTTGTCGCGATGATAGATACCCTCACAGATATAATGTACGAAAACGATATCAAGCAGAGAATGATGGGACTGTACTAGTACTATTCGGATTGTCAGTTGGTGCATTTTTAGTATACCTTGAATTAGAATTTTTGACATCACGTTGCTGTGGGTGACGACCAAGAGGCTGCCATGGGTGGCGTAGAAGAACGTAGTGTCCCCTCTCGCCACCCCCCGATTTAGCGAATACTGGCATCCCGGGCGATATGTATCCAAGGCGTCATTGGCGCGTGTCATGGCCACCCTGATGTACGTTTTTCCCTGGGCTGACGTATAGTTAAGGTTTACCTTGTGAAAAAACCAGTGCACTTTTTCAATAAGAGTTATGAAGATGACGAGTGACCGTTGAACATGAGGCACGCCAGAAGCCCGCCTGACCTTGTTTGGGGTTAAGGGGGACTGCGCTGAGGAAAAGCCTCCGAAGGGGACGTAGCCACGTATGACTCATTACATCCGACTGCGAAGGTACATATGCACGCTAGGTCCAACGCGGGGGTTTCTCAGCCATGCCTACGTTTTTGTCTCCGTTTGGCTGGACTGGCACGCAATCCAATGGAGATGAGCTTCGTCCCTGTCCAGCGACCCGGAGATATGGTCCGAGATGCAATCGAAGCCAGCGTATGTAACTCTTTTCATGAACGATTGAATTGTGCGTCGTGACCGTGACTAGCCAACTCTAATGTAGTGTCGTCGCGGCGATGACCCGTGTGCACTCATACATTTGGGCTGCGGCGACGAAGAAGCACCAAGACGCCTGCCGTTTGGTATGTGGCGGCTTTACTTCGGGTCCATATACCGCACCTCATCCCCCTCCTTTTGGAAATGAATAGGTACGAAACTTGGGGGTGATCTAGGCCCGTCGAAGTACACAAGGGTCGCTGATTTGGACTCGTTCCGAGTGGTTGCGGCCAGCGAACAACGCGGAAGGGTCATTTCTATGAAGCGTTGAGTCAGTGCATTCTCCCGTCTTTCCCGCCACCTCTTATGTGACGCAGCTTACCGAGGAAGCGATCGAGGGCACGCGACATGTTCGGGACGGTTGGCGGAATCCTGTGTCACAGGAATCGTTGGGGTGACTTGCACGCCGAGCGAACTTGGGTGATACGCCGCCCTGTGCGGACGATCTAGTTAGAGGGGGTACTCCAGCGAATAATGAACAGACGTGATCGGGCCGAGCAGATTCGAAGACAGCGGTGACAAGAAGCATGTCGAAGGAAGCTGTTGATCCTGCCAGTGTCCATGACGTGGGGAGCGAATGATGACGATGGTTCGACGACGAAGTGGCCGGTGATAGACATCAGTAGTAATTGACAACGCGTGGGTATGCGATTACCTAGGGATGGTTGCCGCAAGTGCCTCCGCAGTGATCGTGCTACCAGTGGTAGTGTCCCACTGGCCCAGGGGGCGTTCAGGTCGGATTAATTGAGGGTGGCGACGGGATCTGACACCTACGCGATGGAGGCCGGTGGGACCGGGGACGCATCCGGCGACCAGGGACCACCGTGGGCCATTCGAGTTGGAGTACGTTGATGGGGTCTTTCCTAAGTGAAGATTTCGCTTAGAGCTGGACGAATCAGCTGTTTTCTGAACGGGTTTCGGGAAGCGCAGCTGCGGTGGCGGAAGAAAGTCTGGAAGGCCTGTGAGCGCGGGAAACCCGTATAGCGACGGCGACTGCGAGGCGCTGTGCAAGCGTCTTCGGTGACAACAGACAACTCGACAGTGGCGTGACCGCGGAATCGTGTGACAACAGATGTGACAGTGTGTCTTGCCGGTGTGCGATGATGGCCAAGGGATCACAGCTCTCCCAACTCAAATCCGCGCTCGCCGAGGCAGGCATCAAAAAACACAGCGGCAAGAAAAAGAAGTCCACTCCGTTGACCGAACACGCCAAAGTCAAAAAAGCCGCCAAGCTTCGCGAGATCCAGCAAAAGCTCAACCCGTTTGACGTCAAGGTCACCCGGCTCAAGCATGATGTCGGCGGACGGAAGGTCAAGGGGGCCGTTGGACGACCAGCGCAGAGCAAGCAGGCTGGGATGCAGCAAGTAGAAACGTCGTCGTCCGCTCGTCACGCGTGTGCTGACGATCGCGTCGCGTAGAGAGAGAAATCACTGCTGAAGGAGGTCGAGCAGAGGGGCCGAGTCGGTGGCGTCGTCGATCGGCGGTTCGGCGAGAGCGACCCCTCTATGTCGCTCGAAGACCGCATGTTGGAACGTTTCACGCGGGAGAGACAGCGCGTGTCCAGGAGCTCCGCGTTCAATCTGGAGAACGAGGATGAGCTGACGCATTACGGCCAGAGTTTGTCCAAGCTGGACGACTTTGATGACATACTGATGCCCGTGGACGAGGACGAGGAAGGTGAGTGCGACAATGCAGTCGAGGGCCACGTTTAATTTTCCCAAAAGGCCAACTTGACCACGACACTGTCAAATTGACCCACTTTGGTGGGTTTGATGATGATGACGAAAACAAACACGAGGTATAGCATATTGACTAGTTACCCTCGTGCAGACCACCTGACCAACGCTCGTAGCCCGATCGAAAAAAATCTAAAGCCGAAGTTATGGCTGAAGTCATCGCTAAAAGCAAGGCGCACAAGGTATTCATTTGTCCGGTGTGCAAATGGCAACTCAATTCGACCTTGCTTCACATAGATGCGTCGCCAAATGGAAAAAGAACAAGAGGAAAACATCCGTCATGAACTCGACCAAGACTTCGATTCGCTCAGGACGCTCCTCTATGCTCCCGACCCGTCATCCGTAGAAAATGACATCTCTGATGTTACGAAACTACCAGTACCAGCATTTGATGAGGATTCCGTGGACTATGACAGACAGGTTCGCGAGCTCGCTTTCGACAAACGGGCGAAGCCCAAAGACAGAACGAAAACAGAGGAAGAATTAGCATTGGAGCAAAAAGAAGCACTGGAAAAGGCGGAGAAACAGCGCAGGTTGCGCATGCTGGGTCAAGATCCAGGCGAGAACGAGGATGAAGACTCGACCGGGCGGGGAAGAAAACGCCCTCGTGGAGGCGATGACCTGGAGGATGATTTCGTGGAGGATGAACCACTTGGTGGCATTGGTACGGGACTCGGCGTCGAGCCGGGTAGTGAAGCATCTGAGGGTGGAGCAGACAGCAGTATCGATGACAGTGATGAAGACCATAGTGATGAAGGATCCGATTTTGATGGTTTCGGAGAAGAAGACCAGGCAACCAGCGACGAACCATCCGACTTGGAAGAGGAGGACACCACAAGTGAAACGAAGCTAAAACGAAAGATTCGGCGACCATCCGAAACTCGAAAAGCTGAGCAGGAGTTGCCATATACGTTCCCTGCGCCTGAGAGTCACGACGGATTCCTCGAGATCGTTGAAGGTCTCCCCGATTCTGACGTTCCGATAGTGGTACAAAGGATCCGAACACTCTATCATCACAGCCTTGGCCCCGAAAACAAACTCAAGTTACAGGTAAGGTAAGAATATGATCTCAACGTCTTCTGTCCTAATTCTGCTTATAGAACTTGGGGAGGGTCCTTATTGACCACATACTTTATATAGCATCACCGCCAGCACCAAGGATCAAGCTGCTATCGGCACTCGTTCCGCACTTGTTCGCCCTCTGTCGATCTTATCCAATTGAGTTGGCGGGATATTTCGTGGAAAAGCTTTCCCTTATGCACAAAAACCTCAAACATGGCTTGGCTACCGGTGCGTTGGAGCCCGATGCAAGGACATGGCCCGGGATCTCCGAACTCGTCTTCCTTCGGGTGATAGGAATTGTCTGGCCGACTAGTGACATGCGTCATCCGGTCATTTCACCCGCTCGGCTTCTCATGGGTGCATATCTCGGGCTCTGCCGGGTAAGGTCGTTTGGGGATCTGACGCGAGGACTGTTCTTGTCCTCTCTGTTCCTGCAGTACGAATCACTCTCCAAGCGCTTCGTCCCTGAAGCCATAAACTTCTTGGTTAACGTCGCGTTACATCTTGCGCCCCACACATTCTCTGGCGCAGAACCACTACCAGGTGCATTCTCATGCCCAGATTTGCGGACCCCACTGTGCGAGCCGCTGGCTGTTGACGGGGGCAAAGCCAAGGACCTCGTATTCCGAACACCTGATTTAGCGGTGATGGCATCGGCAGAGCCTACCGAGCAATTTAAAATTGACTCTCTTGGGCTGGCTTTCGACCTGCTGGAACGTTTCGCCGACATATATAAGTCGCTTGATGGGTTCATCGAACTATACGAACCTATCAGTCATATACTTTCTGGGTTGGAATGCCGACAGCTGTCAAGTGTCGTACAGGTGCGGACATGATTAACCATGAGCTACAAATCCTTATACGCCGTTAGTCACGGGTTACCTCCTTGCAAGACAAGATCACACGTTTACTCAAAATTTCCCGGCAGTCTCGGAAACCGCTCTTCTTACAGGCTCACAAACCTATTCCCATCGCAACGTATATCCCGAAGTTTGAAACGAGCTCGTCGTACACCCGGAGGCACGACCCGGATCGCGAGCGCAATGAAACATCCAAATTGCGATATCAACTGAAGCAGGAGCGCAAAGGAGCTATTCGCGAATTGCGTAAGGACGCCAAGTTCCTTGCCAATGTGGAACACAAGAAGCAGGTAGAAAAGGACAAGGTGTACAAGGAGCGTATGAACAAGGTGTTCAGCTCATTGGAGGGAGAGAGGGCGGAGCAGAAAGCGATGGAAAGAGAAAAAACGAGAGAAAGGCGCCGTGCTGGTCGCAGGTAGGATTTGCTAGACGTTTGCTAGTGTTAGCCTGGTGACCAGTACCCTGAATCGGTCGATCTGCCAGCTTGTCTAGCATCGGTAGCGGCGCGAGCACCAGTCCCCGACTCCCAAATTCGAAATTATAACCCCAACGTCTACCGTCAACACGCAATCACTGCGTTGCAACGTACAGACTACGCAGTTACATAACTTGCAGGCATCTTTAAAAATTTGTGAGCGTGATGAGATCTCCGTCACAAACCAGATACACCTCATACGTATACCTCGCTTACTGCAAGCGCCCATATCGATCCCGTCCGGCTGAACGGGCAAGAACATCATGATCATGGCGTAGCATTACACCTTCAACAGTTTCAGAGTGATAAGGCTACTACCAGGAAGGTCGTATCCACTTTTGTCATCTCATGATGAGCAGCTATTACCGGCAGATAAGGCGCGATTTTTGAATAGCGTTTTCCACGTTACTTTGCAAACTGCTGTAATACCGTCACTGAGCCTTCGCCAAATTACTCCTGAGCTCCAACAAGCAACCACGTTCGGCGACAAAACGGTCGATGGTTTTTACCATTTTTCGGGATGGGCATCAGCGCAGCAGTTTTGCGGGAGCAAAGGATTTCGTCGAAAGGCCACATGTACTATGGAACCATTCAACGGGATAGTTAAATGATCAGCTAACGCTCAGTCTTTGACGTCCCGCGATGATCTTCTGGCAGTCGTTTGTGAAACTCCTTTGTAAGTCATGATAACCCACCAACCTTCAGGTTGCCAGACTCCACATCGAATAAACTCCTATAAGTTACATTGCGGTATATTCGCGTGCACTCAGTAAAGGTCGATGGTGCCATTAATCATATATATCACGCCCTCCTCTCCCTGCAGGGACGTTAGTATGTGTGTTGAAGTCAAGAAAACATCTTACCTCTTTCATCCTAACAATGTGTACACCATTCTCGAAGGTCACCTTCGACCAGTCAGGCGAGTTCTTCTTATCCGGGGTGGGCGTGAACGCGACGGACTTCCCGTTCAGCAGGGTATCATATATCGCTGGAACATCGGGTAACCAGATACGGAACTGGATTCACATTGTTTGGGCGGGAAATTGCGTTACAACATAGGGCTCCGCTCACATGAACGGTGTGCACCACAATCCAGCGCTCAACGTTGTGTTTCGATTGTTTGTCGTATTGTTCCTCCGTCATGACTATCTCTGGTTCAAGAGATGCAGGACCTTGATGCCTAGAGTTCATGGGGATAGTTCCATCATTCCCCGAGTCAATATCGCCGTTCGTGCAGACATAGGAAACGTGCGCACGTTTTCCGTGACTGAGCCATGACAGCCTTGTTCATTGGGACAAGCAATGTCCGCTGGTGGTCAAGCGAACTGAATTCCTTTGCGAATTTGGTCTCGCATGCGTAAGAAAAGTAGGTCGACGGTTCGGTGGCGAGCAAGTCGGACAGGCTGGGAAGCTGAGACGTGGAACGGGAAAGCAAACGCAAGCAGAGGAGATAGTATACTCACGATAGTAGCGGGCTGCTTCGAGCAACTTGCATCTGCAAAACCCGGATTTTCTGTCCAGTACTGTCCAGCACTATGGCACTATGAACTAAGGGACATGCACTATGGGCTACTAAGTGACACGCAATTGCTGATGGACGGCTCCTTGTAGCGTTTTTCTGGAAGCGGAGCCATTCCCCCATGCTTCGTCTCGAAAATTAACGAGCGAATCGAGTATGAGCTGCGGACTTTCGTCGAGTTTCAGTGGCGAGATCATGTGGTTTATGATTGCGTTGTCGATGGTGTTTCCGGCAGTCAGTTGATAGGGGGTAATCTCTCTAATCCAAATACATCCAAACATATTACATATATCACTAGCATCTGCGGGTGCACGTCTCGCGCGACGCGTCGGTTTACTTGTTCATTGTACTGCTACATGCTCATCTCTACTTCCACTTCCATCTTCAATGAACGATCCACCATCTAGCTGCGTTCCAGCGACATTTAAAACACCTGATAGCAAGGATGCCGTCGCTCCGAAGCAGCTGCTGGTGTTCCTTAAGTCCTTGATGCAAAACTCGGCCGGAGGTGGCGACTTGAGGTCAGGCTATGATGCAGGTTCCTGGGTTACAATGCTTTCAGGACTCGCCGATCAAGTGTATGGCTTTTTTCCCTACTTCACCTCCATTAAGCAGGGCACGACCAACGAACGCATCACGCTCACGCACGTTTCGCTCGACGTCTTGGATCATGTTTCGCACCGGTTGCGGCCAGTGTGGTTTGACGGGAAGGATCTCGTGAGGAAGCTATTCGTGCGACTGATTGCTCTCTGCGTGTCGGCTGAGACCTGGCTCGATGCCACCAGCGACAGTCTCGCTGACCACCTGGATCCGACTACTCTATACTCCAAGGCGATCAATATTTTAGTGCAAATCCTGTGTCAGTTGCTCTCTTCCCCATTCCAAGGGGAGGTATCTCAGAGAATCATGGCACATTCTCTTTTGTGGGACCTTCTTGGATTGACGTATGGTGAGCTACATTGATTTTCGACGCGACCTTTTCTGCCTCACGCCTATAGATATATTAAGCACGCCCCAGACTGACTTTCCCCTGGACATCCATATTTACTCGACGCCTCGCTTGAGGCGGGCACCTTCCAGCAGAGTAGATACGCCCGTAAGACATACTATTCCTGTCAATGATGCATCGAACTCGTTCTGAATCTCGGGTTAGGTCCCTCCAGATAATGCAGATATCATCCGACTGCCCAACAAATCGTTCCTTCCCGTGTTCTATAGCGTCGTCGTGGACATAGCTTCCAAAGTATTGCAACAGTCGGAAGACACACGGTGTTTTACATACGATCTCTTGCGGCGGACCGCTAGAATCATTCCCCTGACGTTTGATTGTTGTTATAGCTGTCCCTCGAGGCTGGTGCGGTCGCGGTGCCTCATCCGTATCCTCCACGTCGCACAGGTCGTGAGTTCGATAAGTTCGAGTTTTCCGGATGCTATTGGGATCTTGTTCTCCCGGCTTCTGATCCATAAACTGGAAGAAGGGCCGAAAACCCCCTCCCTTCCATCTGTGGGAGCACTCGCTTCCTTTTTGTCGAACGAAGGGTGTGTTTATTTGAGGCTCACGCCGTTTCATGCAAACGCTATCCTTGGCATATTAACAAGGGAGGAATGGGGGGACGCTGGGATTGAACTCAGAGTTTGTGTTTCTCGCGTTTGATGTAAAATGGAGATGAACTAACCGTACAAGGCACTTGCGTCCAGGTTTTTGCGGCAGCATCTCAATCAACTAGATGGCGTGGCCTTGGAGGCGGTCCGGAACTTCTTCAAAAGAAACGCATTGTACGACGGTTGGCAAGGGATCGTGAGTGACGTGGAGATGCTACAAGCTGCAGACCGGAGAACTCGGGAGGGGGTTTCACCTACAGTCGGTTGGCGCTTCCGGGCCGTACAGGCGCTCCAAGCGGTGGTTGACATGCAGGAACTCGAGTGGACGAACAATCTTACTTTGTCTGACGCCGAGTTCACATGCCAAGGCTTGCAAATATTGAAGCGGAGCGGTCCACACAGGTACCGATCCCCCGGTGTTTCCTGTTCGGCGCTAACAGGTTTCCAGATCCGCCGCCGTCCGAATTGCTATCGCCGACTACGCGTCATGCACCGTTGCGCAGTTGCCTTTTCAGCTCGACGGGGACGTTCTGGCGGTTCGGACTGTCGTTTCTTTACTCGGCGAGATTCTTTTAGGCTCCGCGGAGGAGGTGACCCCTTCAGTTCGCGGCGGCACATATCGGGCCTTATTGGTCATCGTTCAACACTATGCGGTCTACTTACTGGCTGATAATTGTGCCCTCGTGCTGGAGCTGATTCAGCGGGGGACATCTGACAAGGATAGATCGTCGAGGCTACTGGCTGGGTGCGTGTTCGTCAAGTCTAGGCAGCAGGTGCATTCATCCGTTTCAGGCAAGCCCTTGCTCACCTTGTCAAAGCATGCGCGACCGATCCAGGAGGATGGGCGCAGATAGAAGGCCTATTTTTTCACCTCATTGGGTTCCTTTACTCTGGGGCGAAATATCCGACTAAGGAGACGACGCTGATCACACTCGGGTTGATTGGAACGTGAGCCTGTTTTCGTCGAAGACTCTTCGGGGACGTGGTTAATGGTTTCCAGCGACGCTCATCCGCAAGTTCTCGAGGAAGTCGTCTTTCATTTCGTCTCGCAACTCGGTGAACGCAACCCAGTGTTGAAGAGCATCGCGTTGGGACAGGCGGGCGTCCCATTCATGTCTCTTTGGATCAAACTAACGTGAATATCAGTTAACCGAGTTGATAAAGCGTTACAAGAAACTGCCACAAGGATTTATATCGCCTTTCCTTCCGCGGATCGCGCCGTTCGTCGTTGCTCGCAAGTGCACAAACCCGGAACTTTTCATGGAGATGTGCCAATTCTTAGGTCTCTACCCGAACAGTTTCCTGTCCATTACACGCCCTCATGCGCTTCCTCATCTCTTCGCTGAACGCGAGATCAAAGTGCTTGAAGAGATTGCGGTTGAATTAGGCAGAAAATTATCGATCCTGTTCCTTGGCGATGCCTCACAGATCCTTGCACACGTATTTCGGCTTCAAAGGCCGGGACAGACGAACCAAGCGTTGGATTTCATTGTCAAGATCATCAGGACGGACGCCGACGAGGTCAACCGACGGACAATAGATGTCAGAAGTATCGTGCACAGCAACTTGCTGCCTCTCCTGGCGGATTTAATGGTAGTGCTCGGGAACGAAAATCCTGATGACATGGCATCTGTAAGCGAGCGTACATAATTTCCGTTCCAAAACCTCCGACGACATTTTCAGGCCGCGAGCGCGCTGAGAAAAGTTGGTCGCGTGATGTCATTGAATCCGGGGAGCCCTGACAACGGTAATGCGGATATGGCTCAATTGCTAAAGACCAACCTGCTAGGCATCGTATCCTACATGAGCGAAATGTTGCAAGATATTCGAGGAAAGAAGACGACTGCCGCGAAGCGACAAATCATTCGAGCGTTTGGGGCATTAATCGTGCAGGTTCGTGAGATGCTTTCGAACGTCGCTCCACAGGTAATCTCGAATTTGGATAGTAACAGTCTCGTTCTCACCGGTTGTAGATAATGGCTACGCTTCAAACCATGTCTCTGATCCCTGAGCTGACAGATGTGACGCTGTCCACCTGGCTTGTATTCCTCACCCATCTCGCGCCCCAGGACGTTGGACCTCACATCGTGGCAACCAGCGCGACTATCGCATCACTGTGGCCTTCCTTGTCGTCCACTGCCCGCGAAACAGCAAAGAAGTGCCTCAACTTCATCGTGTTCGACATTGGCGACTTATCTGGGGGCCATCTGGACGGAGTAGCTGACTTGAGGAACATCTCAGAGCTGACAGGCACCCACCAAGAGCTCATGCGACGGAGGGCTTTGTGGGATCCACGGGAGAAACTTCAGAAAATTCTGGCGCAACTGAACAGCGACAATTACGCCATTACAGTGCATTTCCTGGTCGAATTGAAAACGTTGATGTTGGAGGATCATCCCGACCTTGTCCGCGACTTGGCGTCGGGAGATGCCTTTGATCCCTTAGTTGGAAGGATACAGTCATCGTTATTCGCCATCGCGTCCCAAGATGGTGACGATATCGAAGGACTGCGATTGCTGGCTTTTGAATGCATGGGGATCCTAGGAGCTGCCGATCCAGACCGTTGCGAAATTGGCTCAAACGACACACGGATGGTCGTGCGCAGCAACTTTACGGATGACGGAGAGGCCGTCTTGTTCGCAATGCATCTCATCAAGGACGTCCTGGTAGTTACCTTTCGCGCCACCAGCGATATCAAATACCAAGGGCGCCTCTCGTACAGCATCCAAGAACTGCTGCGATTCTGTGGATTCACCTCCGCGCTCGTAGCCCCGAGGAGTACGGTTCCAGTTCCGGTCAAAGTGCGCAACCGATGGAATAGCCTCCCGAAACATATTCTGGAAATTATCACGCCGATGTTAGAAGGCCGGTTCCAGTTTCAGAACGTCGAGAATACGCCCGAGCCGCCCGAGCGTCCGATTTATCCACGGCAAAATACATATCGGGAATGGCTTCAGCTGTGGACGACACACCTCATTTCGAGAGCCTCCGGGGGGACTGCACAAAAGGTTTTCAGCGTATTGCGGCCGGCTCTGAGGAACAAGGATGTCGGGGTGGCACATCATCTGTTGCCTCATCTCGTGTTGAACATTCTTTTATCTGGGGAGGAGAAAGACATCCAGGATATACGGGAGGAATTACTGGTTGTGCTTGCGGACCAGGTCGAGGAGCGCAGCCGGTCTAGTGCAGACAAGAAATTCCTTAGTGCACAGGTTGGGCCTCTTTCCTATCAAAGACGACGATCAATACTAATGGGTATTGATTAGGTCGTCTTCACGCTTCTCGATCACGTCAGCAAATATGTGCGCATCCTGCGTCAGGACATCAGCTCCAAGAAAGCCGAGAACAACAAGCGCTCACGCGCGAACGTAGCGGCGTCGCAGAGCGAAGGGCAGCTTGTCCGAATCGATTCATTGCTTTCTAGCATCAATCATGTGTTGATGGCCCAAGCTGCACTCCAATGCAGGGCCTATGCGAGGGCCGTGATGAATTTCGAACAGCAGATCATCGCACTTCGAGAACGCCAGACCCCCCCGTCAACCAATGAGCTTGCTCCGCTTTATGAACGACTACATGAAATATATGCTCATCTTGAAGAACCCGACGGGATGGAAGGAATATCTATGCTCGTCCTTTCGCCGTCTTTGGAACACAAGATTCGACAACACGAGAGCACGGGACAATGGACCGGTGCGCAAAGTTGCTGGGAGGTTGGTCTTCAACAGTCCCCCGACAACCTCGAGTTTCACCTCGGTCTCTTACGTTGTCTGAGAAATCTCGGTCATTATGGTCCGTGTTTTATCCACCTTTTTACCTTTTAACTACACAGTTTGCTTTCAGATACATTGAGGACCCACGTGCAAGGTGTGCTCGTTCGTAATCCTGACTGGGAGTCCGCACTGGCCGGCTTCCAGGCTGAAAGTGCCTGGATGATGGGCGCATGGGACGATCTGCAACGGATCGCCGCCAACAACGAACTGACATCGCCATACATCATGAAAGCCCGCGTTCTCCTGGCCATGCGAGCGGGCAATGCCAATGATGTAACATCTGCGTTGTCTAATGCACGCACCGTTTTGGGTGCGCCCATCACCGCCGCCGGAGCTAAAGGTTATCGCCAATCGTATGACGCCCTGTTGGACCTGCATATGTTGCGCGAACTGGAGCTCATTTACGCCGCCGTCTCTGCCACCGCTCCGCGTTCGCAAACTCGGCGAGAGACGATGAAAGCCCTCGGGGTTACTCTCGCCGCCCGTTTCGATGCCACGCTTCCAAACTTCCGAGTCCGACAGGCAGTTTTGAGTATGCGGCGTACAGCATTCGCACTGAGGTCAGCGACAAACCGCGTTCACGTCGCATTCTATCTGACTCGTTATGAAAACAGTCCTCACTCGACGCCTCTGATCACCAAGGAGATTGGACAATCGTGGATCGCGAGCGCCAAGATTGCGCGGAAAGCGAAACAGTGGCAGACGGCGTATTCGGCCACGCTTCAAGCGCAGCAAAGCAAGGCCCCGTTTTACTTTATGGAGAGCGCGAAGCTCGTCAAGGCAACGGGTGAACCGTTGCGGGCGCTCCAGGAGCTCGAAAATTCGATGCGTTTAAGTGGTCTGACGGAGGATTCGGACATGGTCGACTTGACGATCGGTGGCGATGGCGAGTTCAAGCGCATGAGAGCCAAGGCGAGCTGCTTCTCGTGTTTGAAGCGAGCCTGCTCATCGGTCGTCTTAGGCTCACATTTTGCGGGCGCGCTGGATGAATGAGTCGGCCCGGTATGACCCCTCGCAACTCTTGAAAGCGTTCCAGACTGCTTCAAGCCAGGGTGCGATGATGGAGAGTGCGCTGTACCATCTCGGAAGGTTTCACGATGACTGCTTTAAGCAGCTCTCTTCACCCAGCCAAGATCGGTATGCGAACGGATTGCAGGTGACGAGAAGGAATAATTGACATTGTTCTCAGGGCGGTTCGGATGCACGCGCATACAGTCATGAATTATGCAAAAGCCGTCGAGTTGGGCTCGAAATACGTCTATCAAGCGATACCTCGCATGCTGACGCTTTGGTTGGACATTGGAGAGATTATAAAGTCAAGAGAACATCCCATCTTCAACAAGATTCAGGAAGCTATATGTGGCGCGGTGCAGAGCGTTCCGGCATATAAGGCATATCCGTTTCACGCCATGTTGTACGCGAGCTGAGATTTGCGGTAGTGGTTCACAGTGTTCCCTCAGATCGTGTCCAGAGTGGGACATTCCAACCCGAGGGTGTATGAAGTTTTGGCGATGATCATCAGTAAAGTCATCCGTGAATACCCACACCAGGCGCTGTGGCTCTTTGCCTCCGTCGTCAAGTCTACCAAGAAGGAGCGTGCCCAGCGTGGACGAAACATACTGGACGCTCTCCAGGTACATGTTTTTCATAAGCCGTCCCGTTGTCCGCTCGGCCCATTATTTGTCGATAGAACAACCCCGCGTATGCCAACACGGCGCTGCCGAACCTGATCTTGCAGTCAGCCAAGATGACGGAACAGTTGCTGAAGTTGTGCAACCATCCCATCCAAGACGACAGCAAGCCACTGAGCATGAAGCGTGACTTTCCGGAACTGGCATCGATGGGCAGGTCGGGTCTATTAATCCCTCTTCAAGAGTCACTCACGGCCAATCTACCGCCCGCGTCTTCGACGACGGAGAATTCGACGCACATGCCGTTTCCCATCGCAGCGCCGACGTTTGAAGGTATGGTCTTTTTTTGTTCTGAACCGTACGTGTTGACGACGCGGCGGGGTAGAGTTTACGGACGAGATCGAAGTCATGCGGTCGCTCGCGAAACCGCGCAAGATCACGATCCGCGGATCGAACGGACAGACGTACATGTTCCTCGGAAAACCCAAGGACGATCTTCGAAAGGACGCCCGGTTGATGGACTTTAATGCGATCATCAACAAGTTGCTGAAAGCCAATTCGGAATCGCGACGGAGGCAGCTTCGTGAGTTTGACCCCGCGATCAATGATTGTCGCTTCTCTGAACTCTTTTTTGTGTGTGGGCAGACATCCGTACGTACGGCGTGGTGACGCTCAACGAAGAGTGCGGTTTTATACAATGGGTTCCAAACACGATTCCCATCCGTCCGGTGTTGGTACGGCTCTACGAAGCGAAACGGATCAAGGGCTGGGTGAGCATACACAGGTTTTTTTTTTTCTCGCAGCCAGTCTAGGCCTAACGACCGAACGGCGTCGGCTCAAGTCCAGCGAGATAGCTGACACTTTTAACAAAATCCGAGGGATGTCAGACAAGGAAGCCGGGGAGGCCTTTGCGACGCGGATCCTGTCCAAGTACGTCGTCTCTTGCGCGTCGCGCGTGGGGCTCAAGTTCGAGTTCGCGTCTAGATTCCCACCCGTGTTTCACGAATGGTTCGTGGAGACGTTCCCAGAGCCGTCGGCGTGGCTTTCCAGTCGGCTGACGTACGGGCGAACGGCGGCGGTGATGTCCATGGTCGGATTCATCCTCGGGTTCGTTGTCGCTTTTTCGACGAGCGGTTCGCTCACGATGGGGACTGGGGACGGGTAGACTGGGCGACCGACATTGCGAAAACATTTTGCTCGACACCAACACGGGCGACGTCGTGCACGTCGACTTTAACTGTCTCTTTGAAAAGGTCGTGTCCTTAATCTCACTTGATCGTGCACTCACGCCTGACACGACGCAAAGGGCAAGACGCTGGAAGTCCCGGAACGCGTTCCCTTCCGCCTGACGCAGAACCTGATCGACGGACTTGGAGTGACGGGCGTCGAAGGCGTCTTTCGAATCGCGTGCGAGGTCACGATGGAGTTGCTGAGGGACAACAAGGACTCGCTGATGAGCGTCCTGGACGCGTTCATTCACGATCCGCTCGTCGAATGGGAGGACGAGAAACGCAAGATGGTGCGTCGCTCAGCGTGAAGAGCATTTAAAAAAAAAACGAAACGTGAAACGCAGGACCGCGATCGAGTTCGCAACGCCGTCAAGTCTTCGACTGACCTGCGGCAACTGGCCAAGAACGCCCTCCGACCGATCGAACGCAAGTTGAGGGGGGTGTATACGCCCTCTGGCGCCAAGTCCCGGAATCATAGCGGGTCGAGCGATGACCGGGACATGTCGACGAGCAATCTGGTGGACACGTTGATCCAGGAGGCAACCGACAATACGAATTTGGTGCGTGATCCGCATTGTCCTTCTCGCTTGTGGGTATCGTCACTCAGGGTGCTGCAGGCCAAGATGTATCCCGGATGGGGTGCATGGCACTGAGGCTAGATGGTGTGGTATCTCACGACATACCGGCATGATGAATGTATTTCGGTAGCAGTGAATGAAGGGTGGGCCATCTCGCGGGTGCGCTCGGAGTCCAAGAAAGAGTGTACACATGTATTGAAGTCCAGCCGAGCAAGTTTATGGGCGTATTTAATCCTTTTTCATCGGCTTGGACTGCAAAATGTCGGTCAACGATCTGGGCGTGGTATAATGGTGAACGCACAAAGATGAGCGAGTAGATGCCGTAGGCGGTCCCGACCATGCCGACTGCATAGATGCTAAAGTAGACTCCTTGTCGTGAGGTCAGTGTTGCTTTGGGGGCTGCCAAAGTCGAGCGGATGGGTACCTAGGTAGAGCTTTGCCCGTGGTGGCCGCATGTAAACGGGTTGATGCGACGACTGAAGAGCGGGGGGGTGAGCAAAGGTGGTTGACGACCAACATTACTAAGACATACTTGGAACACCTTCTGTTGTTCCAACACATTGTTGGGGCCTGAGGGAAGAGTCAGACTGGCAAAGTGGAATTCACTGGACGTACGGTTGACAAGCGAGTCGAGGAACATGGTGGTCGAAAAGGTTGAAGGTCGGAGTCTGAACGGCGTTTGGCATGGCAGACCGCGTCCGCGTCCGAGCACGTCCTCCCCCTTTTCTTCCTCACCCGCCATTTTGACTTTTTTCTTCGCAGGGCGTGACGATCCACAGACCGATCGTCTATGGCAACACGGCGACTGTGTTGACCTCTGCTGAAAAGGAACTCGCTCCCGACGGGCACACCCACCGATGGACCGTCGCCGTCCGAAGCGCCGCGAGCGGGCCTGACTCGGACGTTGTAGGCGGCGCTGACGACCTGAGTTACTTTATCAAGCGCGTCACGTTCAAGCTGCACGAAACCTATCCCAATCCATCTCGCAGTACGTCTCGTCTCCGTGAGCACGCGAGCGTTCTGACGCAGGCCGAGGACAGACGTCGACAAACCGCCCTTTGAAGTCTCCGAGACAGGGCGAGTCCAAATCTCTCATGCCCGACAACGCGATCGCTAACGAAAAAACAGCTGGGGTGAATTCGAGATTCAGATCCGCCTCAACTTTGTCGCCGAGTCGGGCGAAAAGGCGATCACGCTCTACCACCACCTGAAGCTGCACCCTTGGACGGTCACCTACCCGATCCCGGGCACGTCGTTTGCAGGCGAACCAGAGATCCCCACGCCCGAGAACGCAGCCAAGCTCGGACCTGTGCATTCGTGGCAGTATGACGAGATCGTGTTCTCGGACCCGTTTCAGTCGTTTTTGACGCTGCTCACGGCGCATCCACCGACACCCCTTGCAAAGAGCTCGAAGAGGCCGACGCCGTTCCATACGTCGCATCCGGCGTCGCTGCAGGAGACGAGGCGGCCGGGCGTGCCAGAGTTTACGAGCGATATGGAGAGGGAGGAAGCGGATCGATTAGAAGAGGCAAAGGGAAAAATCATCAAGGAGCAGGAAAAGTGGAGGGGTATCTTGATCGACCGGGAAAAGGAGTTGGAGAGACTACAAAAGCTTTTGGCGTAGTGCATATTAGTTTCTTGTATGTCACCCGGCGTCACAGTCACAATTCTAGTTGCACCATGTCGCAAGACCGTTACCTATCACGCAAAGAGGCGAGCAAATCCTACCGCCCTCGCAGTTATGTGCGTCACGTCCCCAGACCACCCTCGTCTTGATCCTCACTCGCCCCGTCAGGTCATGTCCCCAGGCCTCCTCCGCGCGCGCGCGCCCTTCCGCATCCAAAACGCCCTCACCGGACTCGTCCTCGCCGGGTTCGCCACCTTCGTCTGGGCCTACTCCATCCGCGCCGTCAAACAAGACGACTTTTCGGACGTGGACGACGAGGCGCGGGAGATGATGCGAGCGGGAACGTCTCCGGTGGACGTCATGGGCACCGCGGCGCCACGAAGAGAAGAACGGGAATCGGGGCCGGGTTCAGACTCGGCGACGAACGAGCCGACGACTCGGCCTCGGGGGATACTTGCCCCCGTTCTCGATCGTGCGTTCCCGAATTTGCTCGACCCGACTCGCAAGACGCTCGTATGGGGTGCGCCGCCGCTGGACGACCTCGGATGGATGCGTCTGAAAAGCTCGACAGACCAACGGCGGTGAACGTACGCTGTTGGCGTACTTTGGGACAGGACTCGTCACCAGTTCTGAGAATGTGCATGGCAGAATGTGACGATGGGGTATCTAGATAGTCTGAAGGTTGGGGTAGTGCTATGGGACATCTACGACCAATCCAGTTCCGTCTCTTCTAAAAAAAATGAAAGCATACAGACAGGTATCGGTATTCGGCAACGCCGCGACGGCCACGAAAGCAAGACGAGTGAAAAAGGATATATACAAACCCATGCACTACCTCTGCACACCAACGCAGGAGAAGGATGCCATTTCGAACCCCCCACCAGCGGGAGTCTGGAGAAATCATGCACAAGGCATCCTTACAAGGGGCGATCAACGTCATGCTCTATATGCATACGCTCGACGCACCAAGGCACTCCAAACCCTCGATAACGTCAAACGACGATGCCCATGCGCACGAGGCCCTCCTTGGCAGCCTCGTTCCGGGCAGCCTTCTTGGTGCCGCCCGTGCCGCAGCCAAAGACCTCGCCATCAACTTCCACGCGCACGGTCCAGATGGGGGTGGTGGCCGTCTCCTCGGCGACGGAGCCGTAGACCCACTCAACTTCGCGGCGTGCTCTTTGGAGCTGCTGGTTGAAGAGCGCCAGATGGCCCGTCGTCGTTGGCGTGCCCGACGCGTGTGGGTGGCGGTGAGAGGCCGGTGTCGGGCCGGGCGAGCCCGTGGTGTTTTCGCCTTCTGATGCGGGCGTGGACGGGCCGGTCTCGGAAGAGGACGAAGAGCCGGAGGAGGTCGAGGAGACGCTCGTGCTCGGAGCGATCGGGGGCGAGACTGGTGCCGGGAGCGGGGGGAGGCGATGCTGGGCCCGAACGCGGATGTAGGCTTCTTTGGAATAGGGTTTCAAGAGCACCCTGAGCCATCGCTCGACAGCGGTGAGACCCTGATCGAGATAGAGCCCACCCACGTAGGCCTGTGGGTGAGACAGGGTCAGTGGGTTCCTGTGCCAAGCCATATTGGGGACTGACCTCGAAGACGTCGGCTACGACAGTAGGTGTGTGTAAGATGGGGGCGTGAGAGGTCGTATGTACTTGCCTTGTATGTTGTTACTGGCCATGAGGGAGATGGCTTGGGCAGGGTGCAGCCTGAGCTGAGTGGGGAGCTCGTACCGGCGGGAGATGGCTGCGAGTGTGTTATTGCCGACGATGAGAGCACGGATTTTCTAACAAGGGGTGAACAAGGGGTGGGACGTTGGGGAAAAGGGACACAAACGGTGGAGGGACCGACACGGAGGTTGGGGTAGGTATCGAAGAGGAGACGAGTGACGATGAGGCCAAGGACGATGTCACCGAGATGCTCGTATCTGGGGCGGTCAGGGGGGGAGAACTGGGTCATAGGGGACTCACTTTTCGTTATCAGGGCTAGGGTCGTTGGGGTGGTCCTCGAAGACGTGGTTGGGTCGGCCGTAGAAGCTGCGATGGGTAAAGACCTTTGTGCGGATGTCTTTGGCGTGGATGGGGGGCAGGGGTGGGAAGGGATTCTCGTCGCAAAAGGTGGGTTCGAGGACGGGTACCGGAGCGCCGGCCATGTCGAGGTCGGTGTCGGGGTAGTAGGAGAGAATCCGGGCGGAGAGGCGGGCAGGAAAGCGAGCGAACCTGGTACGGATAGCGAGCCAGACGATCGCCATTATATGTCGCGAAGATGCATGTCTTTCTGGCGCCGATTCGGTAACACTCCGACCTGACAAAGCTTCGTTACGTTGGAGTCGGTCCGTCGATCGAGACGTCGCCGCACAACACGTGCCATTCCAATATCACTCCAATTGGCACTTTTGTACCGCCAGCTCGATCGTCAAATGATTGCATTTCGACCGCCGGCCATTTGCAGGGACCCTGATTGGATGAGGGTCCCGCGTACGTAGCTAACTTCACGTCAACCCGCTCCACCGCCGGAACTATTCGAGGACAAAGTTCAGTTTCAGCACTGGGCGCCGTTCGTCCCTTCGCAGGTTCCCACCTTGGCTTTCGCCTTCATCGCAAAGTAGTCCTTGTGCAGTCCACATTCCGTCTTTTCCTCTTTCTCTGCCCATCGGCCTGCACGTTCGCCCGTATCCCCCTCGCCGCTCCTGACCGTGCTGTGCCAATCACCGACACTCTTGTACCCCTGATCGAGCAGCGTGTTGTGCGGGACGTCGTTCGTCTCGATGTATTCCTCAATCTCGCTCAACTTCCACGCAAAGAGCGGATTCAGCTTGAGTAGCCCGGTCACATCGACCTCGAGTGGTTGCAGTGACGCACGATCGGCGCCTTGAGATGCCCGCCGGCCGGTGATGACGGAGTGGACGTTCAATAACTGGTATGCGCGCTGCGCGGGTTCGACCTGCATCGACGTCAGATCGTCGGACGACAATGACGTCTGATCATCGTCGAACCTTGACTGCGAAGTCGTACGTGTCTTCGTCGCGCTCCCAGAAGCGCTCTCCCCACTTCTTCTCAAAGTCCGCGACGGTGTCGCATCCCTCGGGCTTGAAGACATTCACCTTGAAGCCGTACCGCTGCTCGACCTCGCTGACCAGCGCATAGGTTTCAGGAAAGTGGTAGAGGGTGTCGATGAAGATGAGCGGGGGCTGCGTGCGTGTGATCTTGGAGAGCATGTCGATGGCGACAAGCCCGGTGAGGCCGAATGCGGTGGTCTGGTAGAGATGAGGCAGGTGCTCCAGACCCCATTGGAGGATCTGGGGCGGGTCCAGCGAGCGGAGGTGGTCGTCGATCGCGGCGAGGGTTTCCTCGGAGAGCGGGAGCTGGAGCGACGACATTGTTGATCCCAGTTGGGGTCATCACAGTTGAAATAGTGTCCGAATCGTCCAATGACTTGTTCCTCGTCTCCTGGCAAACTATCACACGTCCTGTTGGTGATCACACGGTAGCCGGGGATGGCGACCATGGAATATTACAAGCCCCGTCCTGAGCAACCAGCTCCCATACAACCCACCCAGTCCGCCCCATCCACCTCGGTCCCATCTACTCCCGTCGCTCCCACCCCAGCACCCGCCGTCACCATCGCCACCGTACCCGTCATCGCCAGCCAGCCCGTCAAACGCCCCGATGGACAGCGCGACTACAAGTACGCCCAAGAAATCTCCCAGATGGTACGGTCCTCTCGAATCTGCCGACCGACGGACCTGACCACCTCACCTAGATGTTCGTCTTTGGCGAGATACAGGACCCCAACCACGAGACCGTCAACCTCGTCGAAGACATCGTGCGCGGCCAGCTCATCGAACTCGTGCGTACCTCCTCACCTCGCTCTTACGTTTCACGCCGCTCATGTCCCTCCAGATCCTTCAGGCCCGCGCACTCGCCAACCGTCGCGGCGCACGCTATCTCACCGCCGAAGACCTCATCTTTCTCATTCGACACGACCGCGGCAAGGTCAACCGTCTCCGTACATATCTCTCCTGGAAGGACGTCCGGAAACACGCCAAGGACAGTGGTGGGGATGGTGGTGGGGGCGTGGAAGTCGAGGCGCTTGAGGACGGTGCAGACGGTTCGTACCACCTCTTCGTCGCTTCTCGTTTCAACTTTTGCTCTTTTCAGACAAACTGGCCGCCAAGGCGCAAAAGATCACCATCAAACTCCCGTGGGAGATCTCCACGATCTATTCCGAGGTCCTCCGCCAATCTGGGCACCAGTCCGATGACGAGGAAGACGAGGACGACATCGAAGCCCACGAGGCCTCGATACAACGTCTCAAGGAGGCTGACGACGCGACGCGCCAGATGACGCGCGAAGAGTACCAACACTATTCCGACTGTCGACAGGCGAGTTTCACCTATCGAAAAGGTCCGTCCTCTCCCCCCCCCTCCTTCCGTACTCGGCTGACCGACCTTGGACAGCCAAACGGTTTCGCGACTTTCTGAACCTCCCGCCCCACCTCGATCTCAAACCCAACGACGACACGGTCGACATCGTCGGCTTCCTCGCTTTTGAGATGGTCCGCTCGCTCACCCTCGCCGGCCTCGACGTCAAAAGGTCGCTCGAAGAATCCTACCTGCACGACGACTACGCACCCTCCTCGTCCTCGCCCCTCCTCGGGAAACGCAAAGCCGCCGGATCAGGCATGGACTGCGCTAAACGCGTCCGGAGGGACGGCGGGGACGACGAGGAGGACGACGGGGAGGACGCACCGCTGCCTACGAGCGCGTTGTTTTTGCCACCGCCCGAAGCGCGGACGGCGTTGTGTCCCGAACACATCCAGGACGCGTTTTCAAGGATGCAGGGCGACTGGGCGCACCATCGGAGTGCGGGGATGCGGAACTGGAGAGGGGGGTTGATTCGGACGCGGGTCAGTCTGATCTGAGGGACGGTGTTTGTTTTCGTTCATGCTGTCTATCGTTTGATGTCCGACTACTACGCACGCTTGTAGCCATTATCCTACGTGTTCTCATAGAATTTCGTCATTTACAGATCCCTCTGCACTGGATCCACCAGAGGTGGATTGCATGCAAATGAACACTGCGAGACGTGAAAAAATCGTGCGCCCTATAAAACCTACTACCTAAAGGTAGCACTGCGCATCCATTTTTTTTGTTCAATCATTGCCTAGCATTTTATCACAACGTGCTTCCAATAGATGAGATAGTAGTGCAACAAGCGGGCCGAGCGCGGTAAAGGGCCTCGGGGGATTGGCGCTGAGGGCTGTGCAAGCTGTTGCCTTTGATCCCACCATCCTGCCCGTCGTAGACGGTAGTATGGAGTCGGCGGAAAGAGGTACGCACTAATTATCAAATTGACAATTGCTATCTGTCATCAACACGACACTTGCGCACCCAGATCGAAGACATGAAATTCGTACTGGTGATTCGCCGATACACTCTGTCCTCTTCACCCCGGATGGCCAGGGGGTATTGAGTGGCAGCGGCGATGGGACGGTCCGACGATGGCGAGCGGACGACGGAAGTGAGGGCGGAGAAGCGATTCTAACAAAGTCAACGGTATATGCTACCGCCCTGTCTCCGGATGGGAAATGGCTGGTCTGTGGACTGTACGACCGCCCACGCGTCAGGGTGTGGAACGCGCAGACGCACGTACGGGTTCGCGACATCGACGATCACAAGGACGCGGTGCACTCGGTCGACGTTTCCTGCGATTCGATCAGATTCGCAACGGGCGCGTGCGATGGACGCGTGTTTGTTTATAACGCAACGGGCGAACGACTCGGGCCGCTGGAGCACGACGATTGGGTGCTGGGAGTGCGTTTCTCCCCAAAGGGGGACCGCATCGCTACAGCTATTCAGGACGAATCGATCCGCATCTACGACAGCACCAATGGCCAGCATCTGCTTGACATCCCTTGCCCATTCGAGTACATGGGCGATCCGCTCGCCTGGTCAGCCGACGGTCGTCGACTTTTCGCTGTTACGTATGGGCCAGCCAAGTGCTTTGACGTCTCCTCAGCCTCCTTACTCTCTACATGGTCCATTCCGGGTCGCGATGACGGATCCAGCTCCTGTTGTATAGTTCTATCCCGCAACCAGAAGTTCATCGCCGTTTCCAGGAGCAAGTCGCTATCGTTTTTTGATTTAACAACGCACAAGCGAATCGGTTCTGTCATCAAGCACATGGGCGACATCACCTCCTTGGCGTTGTCGCCATGTGACGACCGTGTTGCTACCGGCGAAGAAGACGGGAAAATAACACTGAGGTGTCTTCGTGATATTCTTCCGGTATCGTACCTTGAGGCAACTGTAGGTCATCGCCATCATATTGGTCCTTGGCGGAGCTAACAAGTAGTCTTTACTCTGTTTTGTTTCTCCAAACCGTGAGTATTCTCGAAATCAATGGCTATCTTTTTTTGATCACTTCGCTCTTTGCAGGATTTCAACCACTACCATTACTTCGGCATCAAGTTCGCTATCCTCAGCCCGTCAGAGATAACCATCAACAGCATCGTCCGAGACATTGTCAAGATATCTCCCCACATCCTCATCGACACCGAAAGCGGTCGTCTCTGCGATGCATCGGAGGGGATGTATACATTCAGATCAGAGCCACTGTTCAAAGAACTGATTTCCTCTGTGGTGTCCGAGCTGGACCATCAGCAAATCCTACAAGTGGTGGCAACATATTTCCAATATGTCACATTTTCGCATGTGTGGCAGGGCACAGAGCCTTCGTACCAGGATGTCAGATTGGTCCGTTCGGTTTGGGACCTCGATCCTTCACCGCTCAACACCAAGTTGCGAAGGTTCTGTGAGGTAGTCCGCAGGGACGGATATAGATGGGCTTGGTACGACACCTGCTGCATCGACAAAACGATCAGTACGGTCTTGAACGAGTCGCTCAAATTGATGTACCGATGGTACGAAGCGTCTGCGGCCACACTCGTATATCTCGCCGATGTAGACTGTCCATCACAAATTGGCAGTCTTACCGACAGCAAATGGATGACGCGCGCCTGGACCTCGCAAGAAGTTCTCGCACCAAAGGTGGTCCGTTTCTATGATCGCAATTGGAAGCCATACCTTGGCGATACCCGCGAAAACCATAAAGACTCTCCAGAGATCATGCAGGAACTTGCGCTTGCGATGGGTACTAATGGGGATATCATCGCTGCTTTCCATCCGGACAGCCTCACCGTGCGGGAGAAACTACGGATCGCTGCAACTCGGAACGCAACGGTGGAGGAGGACATTGCCTACTCGCTGATCGGGATACTTAAGAGTGATATCAGGCCGGACTATGGAGAGAGGTATGCTGCGCTGGGTCACCTTCTGGAGGAGATTGTGGCTCGTTCGGGCGAAGTAACATTACTTGCCTGGGCTGGCGAGTGTTCCCTTTACAACAGCTGTCTTCCTGCGGCGCTTACTGTCTATCGACAAGTGCCACATTTTCCCAAGATCGACGACATCGAAATGAATCGGCACATTGTGGCATTGAAAAAATGCCTTTCTCCGACCTCCCTGATGCCAATCTATGAAAAAATCACCCACCTGCCCCCAGCACGCTTTGCCCAACGCCGATTGCACCTGCCTTCCATTATCTTTCCAGTCAAGAGGCTTGTCGAACAGCACGAGAGATCGGGGAGCAGTCTAGAAACACGTTACGTTGCCCGGGTATCAGGGATTGGCAGTGTGGAATTCCATACGCCGGAAAGACTCTCAACTATGGACTCACGAAAGATTATTCTCATTAATCCGTGGATTTGCAACCTTCGTGACCCACTCAAAGGGGTTCCATGGGGAACTACTTCGGATGCCGATTGTGATTCTGACACGGAATCAGTGTATGACTCTGCACCGAGTTCGCCAGTATCTCCTGTGGATATGGGTTCCATGGATGACTATACCTGTGCATTGCGACTGGTTGTTCGCCTTCAACAGCCATTCACTGCATTGATGCTTCAACAACAACCTTATGGAGAATTCAAGCGGGTTGCCTCTGAACATGAGATTGTTGTTCCTGGACTCAATTCCCAGATCAACTACAGCAAGGATTTTCATGCTGATGTCATAGAGATATTGTGATCCGGAAGGAATGAGAAGCTCTCATCTACCATTTGCTTTCATCTAACATTCAATTGTTGTTATTTCATCTTTATGTTGTCGACGTTGCTGGTCACCAGACTACATATTGGGCACGAATTCCCATTAATATTGCCGTCGGTCCAACCACCCCCATCCAGAGTGTCGCCAATTACTTCCGTTGGTCGCAGAATCTCCCCATCGACGTTTTCGTGAGAAACGATCCCCAGGCCCACGACACACAGGACCCTGACGAGAAGTCC
>JBBPTO010000082.1:0-58817 GCA_038094155.1 Pulveroboletus cf. aberrans | reverse complement strand
TCCTCTCGGACTTTGTCCTAGACCCTTGGATCCCTTTTGGGTCGAGTTTCCCGCTCGCACCCGACACTAACCGCTCAGGAAACCCACTCCGGGCTTCCTAGCATCTTTACAGCGGAAAGTGTTCCTGACAGCAGAGACATGGTCTTGTCACACTTTACAGCAACATGACCACCACTTGGATCCAATTGCTGCAGAGAAGTAAAACATCCCAGCATACCAGGCCATGCAGTCCCCATGGAATGCAAAAAACAGCTTGCACAATTCACTTCCCTGCCCCAGACACACCATAGAGGACATTAGTGAAACCAATAAGAGCAACAATGAAGAAGATGACAACTGACAATGTGCCTGCTGTGCATAGATTATCTTATCATATGTCCTTAATTCATATTATCGAGTGTGATGTGACCTGTCCAAAGGTAGGGATGACACGATAACACCCATGGAAAGAACTGCCTCTATATCATGCTGGATTACAATCTGATCTGTCCTTGAAGCTGGTGCCAACATCCTTATAGTGTAAAGAAGAGGCCTAGATACAAAAGTGTTGTATAACCATGATGTGCCAGTGCTGGCACCCTCTCTAATTTTCGGTCCTTGACTAGCTCGACGCGCACGTCAGCTCTCCGAGGAAGTGGGAAACCATTCCTGGAGTTTCTGAACCATATTCTCGACCTTGTGCACATAAATCTCGACATTCTGCGCCATCTCTGACGGTTTGAAGGGCTGCGGGAACGCATCAAGAAAGTCATCCGCAAAGCTAGTGGTCATATCCTCTCGAGATATTCTAGCAAGGAATTGAGAAACGAGAGATAGACATAACAGTCGTGCGACACACCCCTCCTCTGCACAAGTCTCCTCTCGTTTGCAATTCCACATTTCGACGAGCTGCACCCATCGCTGGCAGTCTACTTGGAGTTGTCTGAAATAGATCTGCTCGTCCCGAGAAAGACCAACGTGGAAGAGCAACTTGGAAGGCTTCTGGAAGCCAACTATCGACCCCGGGAAAAAGTCATTCAGTCTCTTCCACAACAGACAAGATTCAGGAGCTGTCCACAGGTAATGAACATGCTAGTAGTCCCGAGCCGCTGTCAACGAGACACGTCCACGCGACGAGACGGACTCACGAGTTGAATGAGATTTCGAACCAGCACGATGTATTCCCTCCTCTGTGCGTCCTTTTTGTTCATGAATCCCTTCAATGTGCGAACCTCACCCGCAGTGAGCAACCGCACTTCCCCCGCTCTCCCACAACTCTTTTCGTGCGCGTAATATTTTTGCCACTCAAGCGCGTCATCGGCCTTGATCACCGCGTGCCGCCTATATGTCTCGATGACAGCGAGGAGATTGAGCAGGTCGGGGATCTGTCCAATGATGAAGGCCGGTGAAAGGATGTTGCGCGCGGCATAAAAGATAAGGGAGGGCGGGGCCGAGGCAGAAGACGCATCGATACGATCTGTAGGCAGATGGTGGTTAATGTTAATGACGCCATTGCGAGATTGCAGTAAACAGATGGCACCGTAGATGTCTCGGTGTGCTTGGAGGTCGTAGGGTTGGTTGAAGTCGATGGACGATGTCAGCTTCTCAAACTCACCCATCGTTGTAGGGTGGCCAAGCGTGTTTGGAAATAGCTCTATTTCGACCAATCACGATGGTGAAGCTACTAGCTCGTGAGGTTGCTAAGCAGAATTCGGCCCAACTCAACGCCACGACAACTTCAAGTTGAACAGTCTCTTAGTAATCGTAGCCACCGCTCGCCATCCAGCTGTGAGGCGTGCACCCACTGCAGTCTATTTTTTCACCCTCAATACGAATACGACGTTCTTTCCGTCGGTCCAGAGGTTACTTGGCATCTGGTCTATCCGAGTCACCTCGCCAAGCTTGGTCGCGAACAGAGTGGTGGATTTCACCCTACTATGTAACATTCATAATGACCTCCCAGTGTCACTTACTAGTACATCAGGCACTCGAGGAAACCAAGAATGGCGAAGTTCATGAATAAATGCTCAAACCATACAATCATACTACGGTCACCGAACCGCTTGAACCCTCAGACCTGCCTCGTGATTGTTGAGCTGTCTGGATTTTCATGGCTGGGGCCCGTAGTTTGGATATCCTGAGAATTCTCCCCATGATGTGCATCCGGACCTTCACCCTCCTGATGGTCACCTGGACCAGCCTCGACTTGAGGGACACCCGGATCAGTCTGGTCACCTGGCACAGCTGGCACAGCCAGCGCGCCCTGTCTAACACGCAGACCATCTAGGATCCGGGTGTTCTGATAACGTGATAGGAGTTTCTGAAAGAGCCTAGTCCGAGTCACCCATGTCAGTGTCACCATCCTCCGGTTAACGCAACTTTTTGACACTCACCCGTATACCTGAACGGACAGGTATATCGGCGTGGCCACTGCCGCAGCAATGATTGCTAGTGCTGAAACACCGAGCAGCCCTGGAAGGATGGTGACCCATCCCACTGCATGGTTGCGGAGCAACGCTATGAGGCGGTTCCAATGCTGAATGTGAGGTAGCGCAGTGTCTCCGATGGACATGAGACCTTCTTCTGACAGTTCTCCGTCGACAGCTTTGATCATCTTGTCGAGCATGCCCGTGACGTCGGCTTGAGAAAACATGTTTCGTCATCCGCCTCGTGAATGGGGGAATCTGCTCACTTCGATTTGGAGTTTTGACACGCCATGGCGAAGTGTCTTTCTCGCCAACGAGCGTTCCAGAAAGGAACAAATGTTTTAAACTCGCGTATTGCATCGAACCCCGCATGAGGTCTCGTAGTTCCTCTGAAAAAAAAAAAGCGCAAATTAGCTTCGGCATCATTCTCGGAAGACGATGAGCAAAGACTCGCGATGTTGAGCTAAGATACGAAGTGCACATGTTGGTCCCATCATCCATGAAGGTGGCCTCGACAGCATATCCGCTGAAGCGGCGGGTGACTCGTCCGTCGGTTGCGCTCGGATCCCGCTCTGAGAGGTAGGGTTAGTGTGGGTTGTCCCTTGAATCGGCAAATACTCCTCCGGGAGGAGAATTCCGATTATCTTGGCGATGTGAGGGCCTATGGCCGCTACACCGTGTTCTAAGATCACGACGTCAATGAGATCTCTCAAAGCGGTGATGACACACCTGTCTGAGCCAGCGCAGAAAGGATCGCCACTCCTGCTTTTTGGACTTTCCACGCTGAACTCCTAAGGCGCTCCAGACTGTTGTCAACAAGCTGCTTGGCCCCGGAAGCGTCCTGGTCTGCACCACAGTCAGGAACTGCGAAATGACACTGATATTCCAACACGCACCGAAGGACCGGATGATCTCCAGGCAGATCAAGCTTGTCCGTATCTCTTTCGGCTCACCGTTTGCTAACTTTGTTTCCAAAACCTCGGTGATTCTGTATTCTTTGATGTTTTTCCGCAGATCATCTAACTCAAGAGAATCAACGCCAAACTGGGCCATCAAGAAAGGCTGATACCGTCTCGCATAATGTTCCCGAAAATCTGGAAGCCTTCGATTTGGCCCACAGCATCATCGAAGTAATCATGTCGTAGCATGCCGACGATGAATTTCGGAAGAAGCACATTCTGCTTCATGGAATCCTTCATATCATCTACAGTGGTTCTGGGCTACTACGCGAGTTCCATCACGCGATGCCACTCACTGTATTTCAAACAGATGGCTAACGCGTACGCAGCCAGAAGCGCAGCATCCTTACGTTGCAGCTGACTGACGAATACATCCAGCAGCCTGATCCTGTGAAGATATTGGCGGATGGTCGTGGCTGATGAGCATCAAATTGATAAGAACCTGTCTTCACTCAATCAAAACTAGACTCACTCTCGCAGAGCTTCAGAAGAGTCATCGTCGCAGCCGTACGTTCTCGAGCATTTCTAGATAGAGCGGCCGTTTTCAACTCCTTAATGAGCCTCTGCTGTCGTTCAGTGAGTTCCATGGCATCTAAGAACGGGATGTTATAATCGAGTTTCGCTGAAAACGCCCAATAGGAACTCACTCACCGAGCCCGAAGACGCTCCGCAGTATACGTTGTCCCAGATCAGCATTGTAGCTTTTTCCTTCAACTGAATCCTGTGAATCAAAGTTCATGCGGACCAATGCACTGGCGAGATTCGCTCGAACTTGCGAATCCCGGATATTCAATTGTACTACAACTTCGATTAGGGCGCTGTGCATGGGGCCAACAAGACACGCCCCTACCTTGATCGTTGCCGTCATACAGGGCCAGCCATATTTCAACAGCGAGAAGACCGACCAGCCGTTCAGCTTTTCCTGCCAAGTCCTTGATTCTAGGCTTTACCGCATTGCACACGTCTCTTGCTTGGGTCACATTGATCATTATGACACTGACAAAAGAGACCAGGAAATCACCTTCAGGGATACGTGCCAGCGTCATCACCATGCGCAGCGCAGCAACCAAAAAGCGCGGGTCTAATATAACACATAACCATGTCATCCCGACAGTAGGAGGCGTTCTTACTGTTGACTTTCAGTATCCGCGTAAGTCTGGACACGTTGAAACCGGGGAAGTCAGCCCCGAGCTGCGCAACGATAATTTGCCTCGTATGCTCTAGTGGGGCCCAGGGCCGGCATGAGTAGACTGCTTGAGCGAACCATAGCCACCGACGCACCGCACTGCAATAGGCTGTTTAGGCCGTCCATCGCCTGCCCGAAGTTCCCAACCTCTTGCCTCACGATCTCGTCGAGTAAGGTGACCAGAGTGTCTAGGACCTCGTGAGTCAGGATGTGCTCCCGCAAATCCTGATGTTTTGTCAGGGGTCTCAGGAGAGCAACCACTCGGGGACCATCTCGATGCTTGTGCTTCGCCAGGATGTCACTGAGACATTTCTTCGCAGCGTCGAACGCCTCTTTAGAGGGTTTGATTCGAGGCAGGGCAACGCTCTTTGAGCGCTCTTCAGGATCGCGAGCTGCAACAAATGATGACACATTACATGATGTGCATCATGGTGCAAAAGACAAAACACTCACAAGCTTCGTAATAAGCGACGATGGTGACAAGCCTGACGAGGGGCGCGCATTCACCATTTTGAATGAGTTTCTCAAACTTATTTTGCCAACCGGGCACGTTCCTAACACATTGCTTCCCCTCCCCTGAAGGCGAAAATGTGCGTTATTATGAAGTGACTAAGAGGTGAAGAATGCCTTACTGAATCGAAGCATGAACAACAGCCTGTCAAGATATATTGGCGCAACCCCTTGCTGACCGTCCAAGGACATCACTAGCTCTTGTGCCGCAGTATCGTCAAATAAGCCAGTCTCCCAAATTTGGTCCCTCAGATCCGTGTCTTCATCTTCAGCGTGCGTGATGGGGATGTCGAAACCATCTCCCAGGGTCGCCAGTGGTTTATACGCATTCGCGTACAAGATAGAAGCATGAACCTTTTGACCAGGTATGATACGACGTGGTTGCAGTCTGTGAATGCTATGAAGTGCGAGATCAGAAACACAAACCAGCAATACACCGCATGATGCACCGTCGAGCATCTTCCCCAGCACCACTGAAGGATACTTGATGCTTGATGGGCAGGTACTCAATGATCCGCCATACTATGCTCATCGAATCGCTGGTGCCAATATCAAGATCATCTGGGACCCAAACGATGTCCGTCGGTAGCAAGACGAGGCCTTTTTCAGCGGCTTGCCGACGCATCCATAGCAGTGACGCGTTTCCTGCTTGATGTGAGTTTCCGGGCCTGTTCTTGCCACCTCTGTAGGACCCCTCAGCAATTACGACAACGGTTTTCGAACGCGTACCCACACGTCTGAGTGGCTACCGGCGAACCACACTTCCTTGATGTCAGGAGTCGAGAACCATTCGTTTCCGGAGGAGCCAGTACCATGGTCGCTAATAATGGACTCACGGCGATCACTTGGAGATGTGGCAGCATGTTCGCCAAGAGACGCAACGACATATTTGGAGTTGGCGTCGTCTGTTTGAGAGTTCATTTCATGGAAGTACTCTGGCATGAACTTGACCCGAAGCTCGTCGAGAGCAAGTGCATGTCGGAAATGACATGCATGCGTTGCGGACGAAGAAGTGGAAAGAAAGACATCTCCTCTGATAAGCCCCACTGAGGAGACGGTATCCCTGACGATGACTAGCTTCAGGTAGACTGAGGATGCAGAAAACGATAGAATTACCACACTCCGACAAAGTGGACTCTTAGGCCCTTCCAGGAAAACGTATTCTTGAACTCTCTAGCAATTTGCCTTGTCTTCGGCTTTCCCGAACGAATTGCTTCAAAGTGATCATAAGCCCTGCGGAATACCCCCTCTGTTAAGGTCAATTCGACTATGCAGCAGCTACTCACGTTCCAATCTGTTTATCAGTTGGTGTCCTTATCAAGCCGACCTGCTCATACCCGGCTTTACGAAATGCGCAAAGTAAGTGGTTCGCCCATACCTCTTGTATCATCCCCGCAAGAACTCGTACTTGATATGCACCTCGAGAGAAACCTGCACCACAATTGTCAGCCACGAGATTTCCGAGGAAGGATGAAACCTACCAAAGAGGTATATTTGATCCCCTTCTTGATACGTTCGTGCCAGCCAACCGTACGCATCTTTGACAATTTCCTCCATGTTCCTGCCAAGGAGAATATCGCTACCTCAACAACATAATTTCAGCGATTCGGAACACGAACCAGGCAACAGCCATGTCAAACTTGTCAGTGACTGCTCTCTCCATGCGTTGAAGGATGTGTAACGACTTTGGACGCGTACCGATTCCACTGGAATAATAAGCATGTTGTGTCGGGTAGGTCGATTCCAAGTCGATTTTGGCGAACAGTTTCACTACATTGGTATTCTGAGCGCAATCGTGAACTGAGAGACAAACACCAGGAGTATACTGAATAATTACGTTCTGGCCAAATTGGTTGGAAGTGCCGTCGATACAAACAACTAGATTCCTCGGGTTTCTTGACTTCTCCTTGGGTCTGGGGTTGCACTGGGTACATCTAGAGTATGAAGTACGGATAGATGACCTGAATGTCGACAAGCGAGCGTGGTCAATATGGGATGAAGCGCCGGGGCTTTCTGCGGCAGCCATGGGGGGAGTATGGAATACAAAATGGCGGTACGGAGGAAGTCTGACTTATGTACTGCAGACGGTGCATTCAACTCAATAGAACAATGTCCCCGTGGCGAAGAATGCGTCTTGACACAGACATTATAAGAGCCGTGCGGAATCCGGATGGATTGTGACCCACTGAATGCATTAATGAACCATCATGCATCATGCATCAGGGTGCGAGATACGCAATCAATAATTTCGTCACCCACACGGTCTGCAACTCGAGGTTCACATTGAAGTTGTTGGGCCCTTGCAGATTCGCAGGACAGCGTGGATGTCAAATTCAATAATGAACTCACCCAGACTCTGCCGTTCAACAAGCCTGAGGTATGTGCATTGGAACGCCAACGAGGGCTGTAACGTTGTTGCTGTTAATCGGGTGGACTCGAAATCGGAGAAGGGCTCAAAGAATAACTTCTCGCCACTGCGAAACCACCTTGTGGAACACGCACTGTGAAGTTCAAGACCCTGCAACATGGTAGGATGCTCAGAACGATTCTGATGGACCGCAACGTGCCCTGTTTATGAAGATCCGCGTGCATGTTTTGCTGGTTGAAGGGTCCTTCAAGTTGTCAGGATTTCAGGGACATGTGAGAACGTTGATAAGCTAATAACTTACATAACTTGAAATCTTGAAAAAACCATGAACAGAGTTTGCTCAGAGCTGTGCAAACAGTGGGACTCCCCAGTCCTTGACTGTATGCGACGAGAACAACCCTGATTGAAACACATTGCATAAAAAATAGTTGTCCTCAAGCCGCTGCTCGGTTGCGTGCCGACTCAATGTAGATGCTCGTCCTGGACCCTTCGCTTGGGCCAAGACTCGTGGCCAGGCGAAGTCATACGACTGCACATCTCTGTGGTAATACTCCTTCAAACACAGATCAGGTGCCTACAACGCTCTAGAGGGTGGAGAACACTTTGTGTCCAGTTTCTTCAATATCTCCGGTGGCAGGAGACCCCATCATCTTGCTAGCATTTGAGGCACGTACCTTTTCATCCTTTGTGAGGTGGCCGATGAATATACATCACAGCAAGCGATTTACAAGTCATATGTACGTGTAAGATAGACCCGCAATACTTCTTTATTCAGGCAGCTACTGGTATGGTGTCGACGTTTCGCAGGTACTCCTGAAACATGAGTACGACGCCACTGGTCTTCACCCCCAGAGATCAGTCAATTATTAATTCCCTGGCCGGGTAATCCTTGTATCTATC
The DNA here is from genome assembly GCA_038094155.1 of Pulveroboletus cf. aberrans. Classification (NCBI taxonomy): domain Eukaryota; kingdom Fungi; phylum Basidiomycota; class Agaricomycetes; order Boletales; family Boletaceae; genus Pulveroboletus; species Pulveroboletus cf. aberrans. The sequence continues at coordinate 50,489 of JBBPTO010000082.1, read as the reverse complement.
AGACGACAGCATATCATTTGACGAATACAAGGCTCAAGCAAGCCTCCATTAACAGGTTAACTGATTGTCGGGTTCCAGGTATACTCATTCTACCTCACTCTCCCCTTCAATCATTCATTCTAATTGAGATCACGCTCTATCTTTATATACGGTTCCTCCGGGTCATTCATCGTTTCGATTCAATGTAATTCACGCGAGAGGAATGCGCAGTGGCGGCACAGGTGGAGACGGGTTCGGGTCAGATTGAGACTGGAGCACTCCAGAGTGATGCTGAATAAATCGGGGTTCAGCAACCAGTAGAATCGTCGTAGCAGGGGGTCGACTGGTTGACCAGTTTTCACACTCCGAATGGTGCACGTACCTAAATATTCGGCCTTACCGAGTTCGGTCCTTTGCTAAGACGAATCTGCCCAAAAAGGTATCTTTTGTCTCAAGTGTAGTTGGCATGGTCTTTGGATCCAAGCGAATTTAGCGATCATCATCTTCCTTCGATTCTTTGTGCCACCAGCGCATCAGGGGCCCCTTCTTCAAGATCATAAGCGCCGGAAGCCCGTTTGCCGCATCGACAAAGTGCTCAAACTTGAACTGCTACTAAATCCCACCATATGTTTGGTTTGCCTGCTCATTGAATATAGTTAGGCTGGACGAATGGGGTGTCTTTCCAGTCTACTAATATGCTACCATGGTTGTGGAGTTGGCAGTCCCCAAAGGCAAGACAACAAGTCGCAATGGATAGCGATCTCTTGGTAATCTATAAACAACTTACACAACCGATAACGTTACCTCCACTTTTATTGTTCAAGCAGGTTGCTCTGTGGGTCCCTGTAGGTCCTTGGGTCGTGATACATACTTCACCATCTAGCACCTTGTTTTTTTGTCTGCTAGTATTGAGGTGGTGACGATGCGCATCGCTTCTAATTTCTGGCAGGGCTGCTAGGCGCATTGTCTCCATTCGAGGAGAGCGACGTGGTACATAAAGAGGACGAACGCTGTCGTATCAAGCAACGCCGCCGACTCCTGCAGAAAGCGATCTCGCTGAGTACCGAATTGTTCCATGGATTTCAACCGTCCCGTGAGTCGTTCTGCTTGTTGTTGACATGGTCCTTCTTAAAAGTCCACCTACCACCTCCAGACCCATTCAGGATCCACGTCGATGGATATCGATGACGGTTCTCTTTCCCGGATACATTTGAAGGCTGGCCCTATCAAAGCCTCGGTACATAGCCCACGGAAACGAATACACACCGACGATGATCATGTCCACGACACCCATGCCTTCGCCGACCTTTCATATTCTCAGTCATCTAGGAGGATAAGGCCATGTTGGGGTGCGCGGGAGGTCGGGGAATTTACTCCTCTCCTCATCATGTCGCCAGGCCGGGAGCGAGGTTCTTCTGTGGAGGAGACCACGGCGATCCATTCCTCCCTAGCAAATGTAATCGACTCTACTAATCCCACTCGACGCTCCTTTGTCCTCGCAAATCTCCACGAAAACGGTCCGCGTATACTGCAGCGCAGTTTCTCGCCGCTGGACGACGATATAGCCCCCCTCCAGGATCGCAGGCGTTCCAACTCCGCCCAGTCATTTGCGGACGTCGCCCTAGCATCCGCGACCACCAGATCCACTCAGAGTCGCCTGTCGACCCTGTCCGACTTTGCGCTCCCCCGTCCATTCGAGGACACCGAAAAACCCGCTTCCTCCTCCTCCTCCTCCTCCTCCTCCTCTTCTTCTTCTTCTTCGTCGTCGGGCGGTATGATCAAGGTGCACGAACGGGGCATCGACGCAATGCCTCGTTTCCCCTCGGTCAGAGGTGGTCGGAAGCGCAGTTCGTGGGCATCCCACGAGCGGTTGGGCTCGCCGACGAATTACCTCGGGCGTTCCATCCGAGCACCCATCCATGAGCACGAGCACGAGCACCACCAGGCGTCCTCCGTCCCTTCACCCGAGCAGGGGACAAACCAGTTTTTCGACTCACCGATCTGCGACTCGCCAGACTCGATCGGCGCGTACGACTACTAAGGGAGATAGGTCGAGCACTGCGAGATCCAGCTGGACTGGACTGGACCCGTGCGCGTCTTGACCCGGCTCTGTGTCTATCCGCTCGTATGAACCTCTACACGCTGTTTTCCAGATCATTTAAGCCACCATCTCTTGCAACGTAGTAAGCAATTCGCGATGACCCATCGATTCTTCCATGTTATTGTATCTCGATCCGTATCATAGTGGATGGTCATTAGCAGACATTATTGTACTGATTTTATGCATTATACTAGTAGAAGCGGCGTTCAATTTAGCGCTGTACACCACGGACTCGGGTGACCCAACGTAGATATCTCACTTTTTACTTGATGGACTGTCCATTTAGGCACCGTCCGATTTGCATTTGACGTAGGGACATCAGTTCAAGGAATGTAGTGACATGAATCCGTGGAGCAGCGAGTTGGAGATGCGCGAGTCACAACACAGGCCATTTTATGAGCTGACTATCAGTGCAGCGGAATGGTCACGCCTAATTATTTGCCAATCATCTCACACCCAATGCGCATCAAGTGTTTCTCAATGGTCGGTAAGCTTGAATATGATTGAACCGTGACATCCCACGAACTCCCTTGGTGGAGGCACCGTCACGGTGTTCCATCCACGGTCCCGGCTTCGTGTGTTATGTGTTTCGAGTTGTCCAGGGTCGCAACTCGCGACTCAAGTCATTTCAACTCACCAACGAGCCAGCCTGGTTCGGCCCGTAGTCACATCGCCACTTGAATACAAGTTTCAAGATACTCTCACCATCTAGACTACCCGTCGGCTGGCCCAACGACGCGACGTTGTCAAGTTTACGCAATGGTTCGTTCCGACCCGACATCGGCCGCTGCGACTTGTAGGTCGTTGCCCGCGGACAGCGGTCTTCCCAACAAATCCACCCTTTGATCGTCTGCTGTCTGCTCAGCCCATTCATGATTATTATTAACATGCAAATTCGCACTCGCCTATCCTATACTGTTTAACCAGGTGGTAATCGTCCACGCGATCTGCGCCGATTTGGGATTCTGGCACCCAAGACGTTACTTCTCCGCCATAACGAGCATGCCTTCATCACCCGACGCGTGCCGCATACGTGAAATACCCCGATCGTTGCACATATACACAGTTCTAGACATCCTGAGTATCCTGCTCGCACACGTGCACCTGCCCAGTTTCGCGGCACCACTTTGTTGTGCATTATTTCATATTTCTTTGTCACATATAAAGAGAATGACTCTTACTGGGATGCACACCTTGGAGTAGACCATTCGAGGTGTGGTTATGGGTAGGAAGAGTCTACCAACGTGAAGCAGTGGCAGTGTCGCATGTAAGGTGCTTTTGCCCGTCCACCGTGACCCCTTCTTCCTGTTTTTTTTGGCACCCCTTGGCTTCAGCATACTTTGCAAGCAACGGAATTATATCATGCAAAAGCACTGAAGTGCCTAAAGCAACTGCAAGTAACATGATACTTAAAAGCAAAAGGACTATGGAATCTGCAGTCGAGTGGTGGTGACTCAGACAGTGGGAATGCCAGACAGATTTTCCAGGGTGTAGTGAGCACTGATAACTTACACGAGAGATGAGAAGCAAGGATGTCATGGTGAGACGTGCATGATAAGGGTATGAACAAGAAGTATGATCCTAATGGCTATGTTTCAGGTACCATAGGAGGAACCAACTTTAAGGTCTCACCTGGTCTGTGGAGGCTTTCAGAGGAGCAGCGTGGTCGTCATTCCCTACGATACAAACCGTTGAGACGGAGTGTCCATTACAGGGTCAACAGCATGGCAAGGAGTAGCAATATCATAATGTGGTCCCAAAAGACGCCAGTGCTGGGGTCGCTGAGACCAGGATGCCCTGTTTGTCATGATAGAGGAATGCTACAAGGACAAAGCCATGGTTTGTTTACGTGTTGCTGTGTTCTGGGTCGATGGCAGGGTCGATGGTTGTTCATGGGGCATAGATGCGAGATGGGGGCGTCATGTCTTGTGGACCTTGGGGGAGCCCGAAGCCTGTAAAGCCTGTGCTATGTGGTACGAGGATTCGTTAGATGCTAGAATAGACAAAACGACTAAATACATGCGCACACCGACAGTGGGAAAAATACCTAGAATAGACAAACGAAAGGTCGGGAGTGAGAAAAGGGTGGTGCGCCAGTGTTGTTCAAGATACGCTGATGCACGATAGAGGAGGATCGGCTGGTGACGCACAACCAGCTACGTTCCATGAACTGTTGTTGTGCAAAATGAAGGTACAAATGAAACATAAAAACAAACTGAGCAAACGCAGAACCTCATCCTTTGTGCATCATTAGAATCACATGCCCATGTCTTCGTCCCCGCCATCACCCCACCCGCTCGCAATGATTTCCTCTTCCGGACGGCGCGTTACTCGCTGGGTGGGTGATGAAAGAGGATGTACATCTTCCGAATCGCGCACCATCCCGGCGGGTTGAGTAGGTGCCCGGGAGCTTGCCAACGCCTGCTGAGTCGTATCCCAAGATATTCGCACCACACCTATAGATGGAATATCACTACCTTTGGCAAGTGCCTGGAATGGCTCGTCAGCACACCAGCGTGAGTAGTCTGAGAAGTGTACAAACTTGCTCGGCAGCTACTCTTGTCCGGAAGCTGACAAGCACCTCGTCGTCTCCGACAGAGTCCACCGACTCGACTTGACCTGGAATCTAGAGTGGAAAAGATGTATTCAACACGCCATTGTCAGACTCGGTAGAGAAACATTCGTACCTCATACCACTCCCGTAACACTGAAATGGCTTCCTCCCGAACCCCCTTGACGAGCAATCTTTTGGGTCTATTGTCGAGCTTCATGCTACCGCGAGGAGGACCACCTCTCCCAACACCCCGGAAGAGCCCACCCCGGACCCCACGCCCCCGGCCCCTGTAAGGACGCTGCGACCCTCCGCTATGAGTGTATTCTCCACTTTCAGGAATGCCAAGACTTGCAGCCTTGTGACGCCCTCAGCGCTTGTCTCGCTCCGAGGTAGACGCATATACGCACCTCTTCTTTGAGTTTCGCAAGTTTGGCTTGCAGTTCGGCGGTGGACTCGTCGCCCCTCACGGCGTGAAGATCCAGTTCCTTGTCGAGCCTTTCTCTTTCCTTGTCCCGTTGGTTGACCTCCGCAGGTTGTTGCGTCGTAGATGTCGACGCGGAGGCTTCCCTAGATATCGATGAAGGTATCATCTCCTCACCGAGTTTTCTCAGACGAGCCATGATGGTTTTCTTTTCTTCACCAGAAGCTGTCGCTAAAGATGCCATGAGAGATTTCTGCTCCGCTATTTGTTCTTCCAAAAGTTTTTGCTTCGCTGCAAGCTCGGCGGCGGCATTGGAAGCCGGAGCTGGTTTGCGAGCGGGTGTGGTGACCGGGTTTCCCGTCGGAGGAGAAGTAGGAGTCGCGCTACGCGCAGAAATACTTGCGACCAATGGCCCAGATGCCGCCAACATGCGCGCGCCTTTCCGTCCATGTCCCTCCATCGGTCGGTGCCAAAACACTTTGACGAACCGATTACCGAAGACGGCGTCCTCCGACTTCCACGCGGCGTGCGCTTCGCTGTGTTCCGAAAAACTGACCAACGCTTTTGCAGTGCGAGCATCGATCGCGACGTTCGTAACCGTTCCGAAGCGCTTGAACCAGCTGTTCACGGCATCGAGCGAAAGCTTGTCATCCGGTATCTTTTCGACGACGAGCGTTTTATCGTTCCGACGCTCCGGACGGAATGATTGTGCGTCACCAGCGAATGTTCCTCTACCACCACCTCTAAACCCACCCCGAGCACCGCCGGGTCCGGTCCGAACGTTTTGCGTTGAAGGAGCCGTGTCGATATCCATTGCTTGTGGGGTTTGAGGCACTGATAAACTATGCATCCATGCGACGTTGTCCTGTGGCGGCTGAGGCTGTGAGTTTACTGCGGGAGTTTCATCGGGAACTTGGGGTGTCAGGTCTTGAATCACGGGAAGTTCTCCTGAGGCACGACCGGTCTGTGAAACATCGTCTTGTACACGAGGAAGAACAACCGGGCGAACGGGAGGAGCCCGTCCGTTGGCGTTCATCATGTCCCCGACGGGTCGCATATCCATGCGTGCTTCGTGGGGATCGTACGCGCTGCCAGGACCGACCATACCAAAGGGCATCGCCCCATTGGGAAACATGGGCAGGAAAGGAATTGGACCACCCGGGGTGCCCATTGAAAACAGTTGTGACGGAACGAAGGCGTCATCGCCGTGACTGAACTTGCAAAGGGCGCCCCTGGCGCAGTAGCCATTGTCTGAACCAAGACGTTGAGAGAGGCCCAATCGAGAAAAAAAAAGAAGCTGGCGTACTGTGATAGTCCCGACATATGCCTCTCCGTTGATGATCTGGCGGTTGATAGATCTGAATGTGCTGTCTATTTACCGCTGGGCCCGCCCCATTGACTGAACCTTGCCGGTCGGGTCTGGGACCCCACTGACCGGTCGAACGAGTGTCATGTCCGCTGCCATAGCGCGAAAATTGACCATCGACGGATATCCGAGGAGCTTTGGCGGGATGGAGTCCGTCCCGGTCGTCGTCCGAATGGTTGCGTTTTTGACCGCGCTCGGGAGACGGCGCGCTGTTGGATAACAGACTATCGAGAGGTATTGGGATGCCGGCTTCGGCAGGGTTCGGGTTGGACGAGGTGGACGGGGGCGGGGACGAAGAGGTGGTATACGGAAGATATGACTTGGTTCTTAGGACGGTGAATAAAGTATCTATAAATGAAGGACCCTCTGGGACGACGCAGAGTGAGAGGTGGACGACCGGTGAATAGAGGCGCTGACCTTTCTCGAGAAACTCTTCGAGCTGGCTTGCGAGCTCGTTGCGCATCTCGGCCTCGGGCAAGTTGTGTTTGAGGAGTGCGAGAACGTACTCGGCGAGGGCGGCCGGTTCGGCGTCGCATCTGCAGGACGGTGAGCAGCGGAAGGCGGGAAGGAAAGAGACATACATTGGCCCGAGGGTCCGCACGAGCCAGGGCTTGAGATGCGGCGCGGTGGTCGGGTCGTAGAGCATCGCTGGAGTCGGCGCGAAATCAAGCCAAAAAGACTAGCCAAGCGCCTGAATATGACTAAGCCCTCCATAATACACCCCCCTAATTATCTGACCACTACAAAGTTCCACTCGCTCGCAATCTCGCCCGTCTGAATACCCACCAGCTCCTTCCAAAGCGCCTTCGTGACAGATCCCATACCATCCTCTCCCGTGGGAATAATGACGTCGCTACCCAGGTATCCAATCTTTTCCACCGGCGTCACGACAGCTGCCGTACCTGCCCCAAAGAGCTCGACAAGGTGCCCAGCCTTGCTCGCAGCAATAATTTCTCCCATGTTCACTGGCCGCTCGGAGACTCTGAGCTGGCTGGGGAGACCCTGGAGCCGCTTCTGCCCCGAGATGTGGTTCCGTGCAAGGGCAAGCACCGAATCACGGGTAACACCAGGCAGGATCATACCGTCAAGAGGAGGCGTGACGAGCTCTGTCACTACAAAGCATGCCAAGTTCATACAATGCCCGCTCAAAAAGTTATTTTCGCTTACCACCGTCGTCCCCCTTGAACACGACGAACATGTTCATCGTACCGACCTCGGTCAGCCAGTGCTCCGGCCCATGGAGCCAGAGATTCTGGACATAGCCTGCCTTGGCAGCGACTTTCTGTGCAACAACACCAGGAGCGTAGTTGGCTGCCAGCTTGAATGCACCAGTACCTGTTCTCGGATGTCATCGATAAGGGAATGTCAACCAAGGTAGCAACTACAGACCTCCAGGAGCGGCACGAATGTACTCCGTCGTGCCATACAACGCCACGGGCTTGAATCCTTGCGGGTAGTATGGCCCAGCAGGACTGCAGATCACAAAAAGAAGGGCTTCTGTCGGTGGCTGGACTCCCAGAGTCCCATTAGTGCCAACTGGATGGGTATATGACCAGTCAAGGCAAACGCAGGAGCAGCAGCGAACGACTGACTCATGGTAGGACGGATGTATAGACTGTGGCCCGGTTCCTTGGGTATCCAATCACGTTCTAATGAAACAAGCTGCCTAATGCATTCGATGAGGGCATCTCCATTAAAAGTCTATTGGGAATCCCGTCAGGCCAGGTCAGCGATGATCGAAGTAGACTGACCGGTAGTGCCAAACGTTGTGCACTGATATTCATCCGTTTCATATTCATATCGGGCCGGAACATGGTCACGGTACCATTCTCGTGTCTGTAAGCCTTCATGCCCTCGAAGAGCGCTTGTGCATAGTGTAGGACGGTCGCAGAAGGACTGAGATTAATGGTGGAATCTGTAATATGTCAGAAAAGTAGATAGATGACGAAACGCAGGATCGCGCACAAGGTTCAATGGATGGGGCGCCCCATCCGGTTTTTTCGGCCCATGGAATTCTGAGCATATGATCCGACTGTAGGAACGCTGAACAAACCAGAAAGGGTAAGACTACGAACGAAATCACGTACGAAGGTCCGCCCGAATGAAAGTTGGGAGGAGGGAGGTAGTTGGCGTGGACTTGTCGTGCGAGAGACAGTAAGTTGCGAGACCTGGAGGGAAGGTGAATATCATGAATGGAACCGAAGATCAAACCAGACATACCTCGATGTCGGACTGGGCCACGGACGCTGTTGCGGAGAAAGCGCGCCATACGGGGATGTGCTTGAGCCTGGCCAGCCGTGCAGGCGCTGAACGGAGCGACATGGGGAGGATTTTGAAGAATTTTATGCTAGGTCGGTTTTATACGGCCGCACGAGGTTGATATGCGGTACGGAAACAGGCTCTTACCGGGATATCCTTGTATCTTGGGTCGACGCAGGTATTTGAAAGTGCCGAGCCGCGCTCGCTTGATGGCGGGCCACCAGCTCGGCCGTTCAACACGTTCAGCAGCGTCGTCTGTCTCTCACACCGCGCGACCCGCCAGCCTCGCGAGACGCCTCCTCTTCCCTCACATTCCACCCGGGTCTGGCCTGCCCCCGCTGTTCCTCTCACCCGCCTGCCCGCCCGAGCTCAACGACGAGGTATACGACTTCATCACCCTTGCTCTCCGAACCTTTGTGAACACTTGGTGGACCAAGCTCACTAGATACGACAAAGAGCTGCTTCCTCAGATTACCAGCATCGTCACGCATGTCGTCCATTCCCTGGAGCAACGTCTTCTCGACGCAGACCTCTCGCTGCTCGTATTTTGCGACATTCCCGCCCTCATAACCCAGCATTACGTGGACTACCGTCAGGCGGCTTCCAAGGTCTCTACGTCATATGCGACTGGCGGCGCACTGTCGCTCCCCCAGCTCTTTCATCGGCTCCAACCACACATAGCAATTTCCTCCGATGGGTCCATAGACGAAGAATACTTTCGACAAGTCATCGACCACATCTTGAGGGACTGCCTTCCCCCCGAGGACTACGCACCAGAAGCCGAGAGGTTTATCGTCAGGGAAATTATGCTCAAAGTCTTGGTCAAGGACGTTCTCCCTCGTATAACCCAACCTTGGTTCATCCAGAAGACGCTGTTGGACGTACTCGGCCCTTTGGATGCATCGGAGCAGGTGGGGCCGTTCATACCTCTGTACATGCTGCAGTCAACTAGTCATCTACCTCGCAGACGTCTGCACCTAGGCATTCTGGTGTCTCCAAGTCCAGCGTCATCGTGCTCTTGCTGTCAGCCGTTCAGAAATTATCGGGCATGTGCATCATGCTCATCCACGCATACAAGCACGTCATTCACATGATTCCGATCGTAAACCAAACTCGGACTCCCTTTGCGTGTGAGCCGGCTAGAGCGACTTCTGCGACGGAAACAGGGGAGAACACACCGTTCACCTCGACGACGCCGACCGCATCGCCAGCCTCGTCGATCACATCGACTCATGCTAGCCCACGCGAGGCCAAGTTTGCCATCTCCTCTCCTGACCTCACCCGTGGTCCATTAGGAATGGTCTCGGAAGTCCTCCAAGTACGGGACCGGCTTGCTGCTACTGCCCTGGTTCATCTCATTTGGGTCTTTTGTTGCTCTTTTCAGACGTTCATGAACAAGTGAGCCTGCTCGTTCCGACCTTTGCTTGACTGACATCACCACCCAGACTGCTGGTGTATGTGCTGTACACGTACGTGCTGTCTGCATCGTCCATGTTGTATGTGGTCAGGCTCTCGAAGAAAGCGCTGTTTCCGAGCGGATACCCGGGCCCCGTGCCAGTTGATCCGACGGCAGAGGAGCAAGTCGCTGTCCGTGAACAGCTGGTGAAGCGGCTCACCGAGAGTTTGCCCGCGCTCGGACGTGCTGTGCTGCTGGGTGATCCTGCCGTGAACACGCTGGACAGTGTTTTGGACCCGCTGAGCAACAGGACGTGCAACCTGCATCTGGCGGTGTTTCTGCTGGACGCGGTGGCGGTGACGATATTGCCCGAGATGGTGTCCTAGTTTGTACGTATTTGTAGAATGACGTCAGCGGGACGAAGGTTATTTTATCGAAGCGCCCCTTGAAACCCCCACATCGACGAGAATGCATCATCCACCGAGCCCGCCCGTGCTCTTCTCCTTCCCGTCCCAGCCGGACCTCACGAACGCCCTCGCAGACTTTGTCCTCAGAGCACAGAAGGACTCCATCGAGAAAAAGGGCAGATTCACCATCGCCCTCTCCGGGGGCTCCCTCCCCAAGCAGCTCGCAGCCCTTATCGGCAATCCCGCAGCCAAGTGGGACAAATGGTACGCTCTTGTCATCGCAACCCAAGAACGCTCTTCATCAGTGTGCAGGCAGGTCTTTTACGCCGACGAGCGCGTCGTCCCCCTCGATCATCCCGATTCCAACCATAACCTCTGCCAGACCGAGCTGTACGATCACGTCCCCATCCCTCAGGGGAACATTCACACGATCGATCCCACTCTCTTCGACGATCTCGAAGAACTCTCGGATGCGTACGAAAAGGAGCTCATTCGCGAATTCGCTCAAAAGGACTCTGCGCGCTTCCCCGTCTTTGATCTCATCCTTCTTGGCGTCGGCGAGGATGGACACACCTGCTCGTTGTTCCCGGGCCACGAGCTGCTGCAGGAGAGCGACAGATGGGTGGCTTATCTTGAGGACTCCCCTAAACCTCCCCCAAAGCGGATAACGCTTACCCTTCCCGTTCTCAATCATGCCGCTCGGCTCGCCTTTGTCGTCACAGGACAGGGAAAGAAGGATGTGCTGCCCCGCGTGATCGACAAGCCCGATGAACACCACCTTCCCGCATCCCTCGTCAGACTTGCATATCCTGGTCAGGTATATTGGTTCCTTGATGACGCTGCTTCGGTCCATGTCAAGTTCCCAAAGACAACATTCAAGTTATGAGGTCTCCAGCGCATGTACACTTGTACCATTCATGACTGTTATCTACTTATTACGTCATATCGTCGCTGTACCTCTAGAGGCAATTGTTCAACTTCAGCATGACCAGTAACATAAGATACCTCGGTCTGCGGGACAGTAAATTAAACACTCAACAGGAGCACAAATGGGTAACAGGAGGCTGAACTGGTTGCTAAGAACGACAAAAGATCCATTGTGCAGATTAACAGTTGCACCCAGTCTGCGTGCTCTCCCGATCGATTTGGATTGGGTCAGGATAGTCCACGTACCTGACCAACGATTCAGTCGATGGGTCGACATGCCAAATAATACGTACATTTGTTCCTCTGTCTCTTGTTGTAGCGCATTCTTGGACACCGTTTGGAAGGCCTGTTCGACGTTGATGGCCTCCTTGGCTGAGGTCTCAAAGTAAGGGATGTTTCCCTTGGATTGACACCATGTCATGGCCCGCTTCTGCGTAACCTGCAACATCGTGTAGGCGGGCTCCTATGCGACCAAACGCCGTCGTACCTGTCGCTTGCTTTCCTCCACGTCAATCTTGTTGCCGAGCACGACAAAGGGAAAGTTCTCGGGGTCATGCGGACTTGCTTGGATGAGGAACTCGTCACGCCAACTGTCGAGGGTTTCGAACGACTTTGCGCTGTTGACGTCGTATACGAGCACACAGCAGTCTGCTCCTCTGTAGTAGGCCACGCCGAGGGACTGGAAGCGCTCCTGCCCCGCCGTATCCCAGAGCTGTGCACGTCGGTCAGAGCGACGAAGAGGACCAGCGCCCGTGGGAAACGAACCTGCATCGTGACGAGACGGTCGTCGACCATGACTTCCTTGGTGAGGCTAGACGACGGTCGGGGGATGGGATCGGCACGAACAGATGGAGACTCACAAGTCGGCGCCGATGGTGGCCTTGTACTGGTTGCTGAACCGCTTGTTTACATATTGGTTCATGAGCGAGGTCTTGCCGACGCTACATACTCAGTGAGCTTGTGGGGGAGGCGCATGCTGTGGCACATACCCGCTGTCGCCGAGGATGATGACCTGGAAGTGGGGTCAGCGGGTGTGGGATGACGGGAGAGCGAGCGGTGACCTTTAGCAATACGCGGCCCATGGCGTGTCCGGGCACTCCTCGAAGTCGGTGGAGCGGACCCGCCACATTTGGGGTAATTCGAGCTCCGCCCGAATGCGGTGACTCTATGCTCGCACGCCGTCTAGTGAGGAGCATGGCGAGCCGCATCGCACCGCAGATCAAGGAGAGAATAGACTTGTCTGACGCAGAGGACAGACTCTGCACCCTCCTCGACGAGTTCACCCGCCATCTCAAGACCGACCACGGCATCCTCACCGCTTGCAGAATCAACGGCGGCTGGGTCCGCGACAAGGTCAATCTCCTCTCGCGCGCCCGCGCGTTTCTCATGCCGCGCACAGTTGCTCGACCACCAATGCAACGACATCGACGTTTGTCTTGCAGACATGATGGGCGTGCCCTTTGCTGAGCGTTTCGTCGCGTTCTTGTCCGAGAGGAAGCATGTGCCCGTCCACAAGGTCACAAAGATCGAGAGCAATCCAGACCAGTCCAAGCATCTCGAGACGGCCCGCACCACGTTGCTTGGCATCGATCTCGATTTCGTCAACTTGAGGAGCGAAGAGTACTCGGAGCACAGTCGAATCCCGACGGACGTCGTACGTCCGAGGTCCGTGTGCCTGCCGTGTCGCCAGTTGACGAACCCTGCAGAAATTCGGGACGCCTCTGGAAGACGCCTTGCGGAGGGACATCACGATCAACACACTTTTCTACAATGTTCATACGCGTGTGGTCGAGGACTATACCGAAAAGGCACGAATTCTGCGTTGCCTACTGTCTTCACAACAGACTGAGAGGTTCAGGTCTCTTGCAGGGATTAGATGATCTGCGCAACGGTATAATCCGCACGCCTTTACCTCCATTGCAAACCTTTTGCGACGACCCCCTGCGAGTACTTCGATGTGTCAGGTTCGCAAGCCGCCTCGGCTTCGAGATGACGCCAGATCTCCAGGACGCCGCGCGTGATCAGGGCATACAGGTGATCCATCATGCTCTTTGCCTCGTGGCCCTTGACAAAACGTGCTTTTAAGGAAGCTCTCTCCTCGAAGATTAGCCGCGAACGTATTGGCGAAGAACTCGATAAAATGATCAGAGGTTCGTGTTTCCCGTGTCTCGTCTGAGCATGGACGCTCATGATAGCAAGGTGTCGAACCAATTCACGCCCTCTGGATCATCCACGACCTTTCCTTGTATCATTCCGTGTTTCATCTGCCCGCTGCCATCACCGACATTGCCTCTGCCCCTGTCGCTTCCGCCGAGCTTTCACTGACCGCATGTACCATCCTCCATGACCTCCTTTCTCCTCTGTCGTTGTCCGAATCACACCGGCTCAGGACACGTCCCCATCCTACGCTTGTTGCTCATGCGTCAAGCGACAGAGGAACGAGGGCGCGATTGTTCCTTGGCGCCAGTCTTTACCCGTTTTCTGGCATTACGTACAAGGACCGCAAGCAAAAGGTGCACCCTCTCGTGGAGGCTGTGATCCGAGAAGGATTGAAACTCGGGAACAAAAATTACTACCTTGATGGCGTACCAGCTCTCTTCGACGCCGCTGAATTGCTCAAAGGTCTCTCACTGGAAGACACCCGGTTCACAGCGCCCCCGGAACGCGTCACCATCGGTTTGTGGAGAAAATCTACAGTCGGAACAACTGACGACCTTTTTCGGGCAGGACTTTTGCTCCGGCATGGCAGGGTACACAAGCCGATGTTCGGTTCGCATTGGTCTTCATCTTTGTTTTTCTCACTGGTGTGCGAGCTCGTTCCGCTCGGATATGGTACGACCACACCTCGAAACACGGTCTGTTTCGTGAGAATGACACGCGTTTGACAGGGGAAGAAGCGAACGCATGTGTACGACGTTACAACGCGTTCGTCAGCCGCGTCGAAGAACTCGGCCTGGACACGTCGGTGGACGCAAAACCGTTACTCAACGTAGGACGTTGCTTCTTTCGCGCCCTCGTGCGCTGACGCGCGTTTATGCAGGGTAACGAGGTCATCTCCGCGCTCGCCGCCAAGTCGGGGCCCTGGACGGGCATCGTGCTCGACAAGGTTGTCGAGTGGCAGCTGGAGAATCCAGACGGGGATAAGGACGCGTGTATAGCTTGGTTGAAAGAGCAACAGGCCTCGGGTCAGTTGTCGATCGAGGACCTCGTTCGGTCCGCTGGGGCGAAACGTATTCATGCAGACGACAAGGAAGGTACCAAGAAAGCGAAACGGACCCCGTAGTATCTCTCAGTCGTATGTTCGCGAACGTGGTTTCACTTCGGTGTATGCATATAGCAGGTACGAGATACAGTAGGTGGACAGGAGATCCCTTTTGTATGGTATGTGATGATGACTGAGCCGAATCAGGATGAAGATCATGAAATGGTGGTACATATGTTTGAAGCCTACTTGAGAGTCGTGAATAGGAAAGAAGCTGTCCATGAAGAGGTGTCCATAGCACGAGCGACATCCAAACTAATCTACCAAATTCCTCTAGGTAAGACAGGGTTAACTGGAGTAGGGGTGAGGGGCGATATAGGTTGTCCGAACAACTGATCCAAGGTACCGAGCATCGCCGCATGCCCGGCCGTCGGAGTGGATGGTTCGAACGGGTTGATGAACACGGGAGATCCCAGGGGAACGAGTTCCGATTGTGAGTACGGTTCGACGTCATAGGCAGTAAACGGAGCGGAGGAAGGCATGATCGGCGCAGTGGTCGTGTAGGCACCGAGCACGCATGAATCAATAAACGGGGCTGCCTCGGGTTTGATGCCAGCAAAGACTGTACGTGCGCCCGGACTCAGGTGAGAAGGAAAGACGAGGGAGACGTCCTCGCCGTCCTGGGGGATCATCTGTGAAGCTAAGTGAGTGCAGGCAACGTACAGAAACCTCACATGACTCACCGGCTCATAGAAACCATCGAGAGAAAGGAATGGGATATCGTCGGTAGCAACGAAGTCTTCCACATTTCTCGGCGGCCACACAAGGTCTGGGGTGCGAGCCGACGGCCCCGGAGTGGGTGTAGCCTCAAACGGGGTATCTTCGATCGTATAAAGGACGGGAAGGGTGGGGAGGGCGATTGGCTGTTGGAAGGGAGGAGGTGACGCCACAGGCGGGACAAACTGTGCCCTCTGCTTCCTGGTCCTCGGCCGTGGAGGAGAATTCCTGCGTGGTGCCGCAGGTCTCTTGACGTTCCGCGGGAGCGAAGACGTCATTTCAGCTGTGGGCACGGGCGCGTCTTCTTCCTCGTGTTTCACATTATGCCCGTCGCCGAGGTACTTGGCCAAGTCGCGCCCGATGACGCCGCCCAACAACAGATCGGCGACCATTTTGCACTTTTCGTTCTCGGCGTCGGCGCTGCGCTGGGAGCGGCGCTGGACGGCCTTGTGCTTCTTTTGCGACCCAGGAGAGTACCTGTACTCCGGGTACAGCTGGGCGTGGCGTGCCTTGGCTTCTTCGGCCATCGATCGGAAGGGGGCGCGCTCGGCTTCCGTTAGCTGGTTCCAGTATCGGCCAGCGATGCGGGAAACATTGCGGTTATCTCTCTCGACGTTCTTTAGGTTGTCCTTGTTCCAGAGCCAGGAGCGAAACACCATGAACGCGTTGGGAGGGCGGGGTATGTGACCATCTTTGCGATTGCGAGTATGGGAAGAACCAGGGGCGAATGGAAGATGGGTGATAATTGCAGGTGGGGAGACAGACGAAGAAGTAGTACATGCGGATGGCGAAGGCGGGATAAGATGCTGAACGACGGTGGGCGTAATCTCGACATCGCAGCCGTCACGCAACAGTCGAAGGGGACTGGCAGCGTCTTGCCAGTCATAATCCGCGACTGTGTCCAAAAGAGGAAAGTATGTAAGAACGGACACTAAGTTAGGGATCTATAGGATATCACCCACCGTCCATCGGTGATTTGTGTGATAGTCGGCGAGACTTGCGGACGTGGCGAAGAGGAGGCATAGTGAATAATTGGAGTGGATTCGGGATTAGAAGAAGCGTGAAGGGCTGTTGTGGAATTCAGCCAACTACCAGTTCCTGTATACCGCCGTATTGACAAGTGAACCCGCTTTTGAACTAAAGCCCCGGAATCAACTCGCTCTGCCAGAGGGCCTACAGCTCTTCACATTGTCACATCGAGGCAAGCCTCGTTGTTTCAGCGAGGTCTTGTCGTCCAAATCGGTCTTTGGATCTGCATCGAGGCAACGATGTGCGGTGCCCATATCTGCCAAGAAAGGAATGTTTTCACGTCGTCACACCTTCACATCTCCGCACCCTTCGCCTTCCCTTGATCTAGTCACACACGCACATCCCTGAGATCCTTCAAAGGCCAAGTTATAGCCAAGAAGCTGGCATTACCTCATTCTTGCGTCATTCCTGTTGAGACTGACACGTTCAGCCGGCGGGCACGGTGGAGCGACCTTGATAACAGGTCGATCGACAATCAGTAGCAACCAGAACAAAGGATAACGATATTCAACGTTTGCCGGCAGGCATGCAAATTAGCGGTCAACGAATGGCTCGACCCACGGCAGCCACCTCATCAGGTACTGACTATGTTATTCGAACCACTGGAGGGGATCAAACCTTCCCGCAGTTGCAACATTTTGGCCTTCCGTCTCTTCGAACCAGCGATCATGTCTCTGGAATACAGTATCGGTCACAAAGTATCGATGACGAAGACTGCAAAAACCCACCTTTTCTTGATCGCATCATTGCGACCAAGCTTGCGCGCGGCGTTGACAGTTTCGGCGCGCTTGATTTTTCCCATCTGTTTTTTCTTCAATTTGGACGGCTTCGGAAGTTTGAGGATCCAACCAGGCACAGTGGAGCCTGATTGAAGCAGGACATTGGCAATCCTTGAATCATCTCTTAGGTCATGCTCTTTGTAGCGGTTCAAGGTGACGTACGATTTTAAATATGGCGCGTCTTGATCCGTAAAATATGTTACTGCCTTTCCGTCACGGCCAGCTCGTCCGGTACGACCTAGGTGACATCAACCACTCCTCGCTAAAGAAAACACCCAATCACGTACCGATTCGATGTATGTAACTCTGAACGCTCGTCGGAAAATCGTAGTTGATGACCTCTCTTACCCCTTTGAAGTCCATACCTCGTGCCATCACCTCCGTGCTCACCAATATCCAGCTTTCCCCACGGCGCATACGGCTTACAGTGTCATCCCGCTCTTTCTTAGTCATGCCTGCATGTAAGCAGTCGACGTTTGGTATCCCATTTAGGGTTAGCTCTTCCGCCAATGACGTGGCCCGAGGTTGTGTAGATGTAAATATGAGGATTGGGGGATTGTAGGGTTGAGCAAAATACGTCAGGAGGCTCGGCAGTTTTGAAGAATCATCGGCAACATATGTCAGAGACTGGTCAATGAGCGGAAGTGGCGTATCCCTAGCAAAGACATTAGAACCGTCGTGTGCAATGACATATTTTTACTGACTTGAGGCCGACGACAATACGTATCGGATCACGCAGGATTCCCATGGCCAGTTGCTCAGCCCCAGCGGGAAGCGTCGCAGAGAAAACTGCTTTCCGCAATTCTGGATGAGTGCAAGCACTGATCACTTCTTGAACTTGAGCCAAGAATTCATTGTCCAGAAGTCGGTCTGCTTCGTCCAATACAAGGTAACGGATACTGAATCATAGTCAAACACACGAGACTGTAGCAGAACAACGACACGAACTTGTTCAAGTAGATGTTTCCCTCCTGAATCGACGCGACTAGACGCAAAGGCGTGCAAACAATGATATCTAGGAATCACTCAGCACCTAATAACACGACAATGATTGGTGCAACTTACCGACTTTATCCCTGACACTCTTGTCGCGGAGAGTGCTCGCCGTAGCCTTGCTAAACAACACCACCCGCCACTTACGCCCAACTGCTAACTTTAAACATTCGTTATAAATCTGGTGCGCCAGTTCGCGGGTTGGAGCAAGCACGATGGCGCGGACGCCGTTCCCCTCTGTCCCTTTCAGACTTGAGATTGGGCCTCTTAAGGATGACATGATCGGAAGCAGATAGGAAAGTGTCTTTCCGGTACCGGTTGGAGAGATCGCAACGAGATCGCGACGCTGTCGAGGTTGTAAAAAGGCGGAGAAACGATCGTGCGTCGGGCGTGAACGTACCTCTAGTAGAATGGGTATACCATGAGCTTGTATGGCAGTCGGGTATTTGTAATGGTTATCCCGGAGGTTTGATAACAGGCGTTGTGTCATCTCGTACCGGTCCAGCAAGTCGTCAAAGGTTTCGATTGGCGATGGAACGTCGGAGCCTTTGGCAGTCACGCGAACGCGTGTTCGCGGGGGGTCGCTTTTGTATCCGTCTTCCATGCCGTCCACATCATCATGATCTACTTTCCGTTTCTTCCGCTGTGCGTCAGACCAGAGGGGTGCACTCGAACTGGAAGGAGTGGTGTTTCCCGCCTTTCGTTTTGATGGTCCTCCTTGAGCATATTTAAAGAAATCTAGTTCGGGCGGGAGTTTCGAGTCGTGAGTTATTGGAGATTCTGACAACTGCTCCAGTTTCACGTCGGCTTTCTGGCGAGTTGCAGCAAAGGAAAGCGTAAGAAACCAATCACACCAACCACATCAACCACCTACCGTGAAGAGCTGTACGTCGGACCTGAAACGTTGCTTGTCGAAACGCGCTCCCCCACGAGAAAGTAGTTGAAATGCTTCCATGCTCATAGCGGTGTCCAAGTCCAGATAGCGAGAGTCGATCCCAATACTACTCGGTAACTTCCGGCTTGACCCTAACGGCTATGCGCTCATCCAATCCTTTGTACAACCTGTCGATTAACTTCAAGCATAAACATACTCTAGCAACATTACCGATTATCCTGAGCCATCCATTACTCGGGGCGTTAGTATATAAATTTCATTCGTACAAGAGGTCCGCATCGTCTTCAACCACGAAACTACCAAAGACATACTCGTCTGGCTCAGAGTCCTCACGCGGCGGTGAGCTCGAAACCATGGGACGTTTTCCAGAGTGTTCTTTTGCACCTACGAGTCCGTTCCTTCGGAGAGGCCTGACGGCAAAAATCGGCCCATCGACGAGCCCCGATGCCTGTGTAAAGAGGCTCTGACGGTAGGCGAGATCCTGGTCATACGACGGCGAGATCTGCGTGTCTGGAATGTCTTTCAGGAACTGCCTGTCGGATTCACTTTCCACGTCGTCCTCCGAGTGCGAAGATCCCTCGCTCTCCTCATCTCCCGAATGTGCTGCTTCGCCATCTAACCAGGGATGATGCCGGATAGAAATTGGAGGCTTGCGTCTGATCCTCTTTGGGTGTAGCGGGGGAGATAACTCTCGAGGAACTATTTCTGTGTCCATGCGTCTCAGTCGACGTAGTGGCGGTAACTGCGTGCCTGGTGTTTCCATCGTTTCTACCTGGATGACTCTGCGCTTGCCCGCTGGGCGGATCGCAAACGACCCCTCAGGGATGGCTGGGGTTGAGCCAGGTGAAGGTCGAGTAACGCGAGAAGGGGTGGATGGTAACCTGTCTCCCGCAGGCGACTCAACAGTCTGCAGAGATGGCACCTCGACAACTTCAAGGATGCTACTATCCACTTCCATAATATTATCACCCACTGGCCTGGAATGCATCAAATATGGAGTGCTGTGCTTCACCCTAGATGTAGCGGGCGAAGAACCGATGATCTGTATCTCCGGATCCTCATCCTCATCTAGGAGCCATCCAATATCTTGACCGTCTGCCTTTTCAAACAGTGCATCGACGGATGCTGGGGGCAGAGAATCTTGTTGAAATCCTTGTTCTTTGCCCCTGTGTTTGGAAGAATGTGTAGCTAGAGGGGCAGAGAGTTGTTGGGGTGAAGCTGAACGCGATGGAGACGTGGAAGTGATTTCAATCACATCGTTGAACGTCGACGTCGGAAACTGGGTAGGGTTTGAGCTGCGCAGAGAACGCCCGGAGCAAGATGGTGAGGATTGAGGTGACCTCATGGTCTTCTTTGACGAAATTTGATTGATGTAGTGGTCCGTCTCCATATCGGAGTCAGCCTGCCATGACAGACAGCTGGGCGCCACCAGGTCCTTTTCACTAATAACGGATGACTTGCACTTCTTGGGAACCATCGTCAGTGACTTCGGCAATGCGTTCTTGTGCTTTGAACTCGACTCAGCCGCAGCAGGCATAGAAACAGTACGCCGAGTATCGAGAAGATTCCCTTCTAGCTCCATATCCGTGGAGTCATCTTCGGCGAGCGCGTCGTCAAACTGCGTCGCTTTGGCTTTCTTCGGTTTCTTCCCTTTGACTAGCAAGTCTGCTACGCTGACAAAGCCGCGACTTGCGCTTGGAGGAATATTCCTTTCGACGTTATCGTTCCGCTTTCTCTTCTTCCCGCGTGCGACTGGCTCCCCGTCTTCAGCCGTGTCCGCAGCTTTCTTTTTCCTTGCTGGCGAGCGTACATACTCCTCAATCTCCATCCGTTTCTCCAGAACCTGTGGTCGCAAGTGATCCGGGAGTAGTCGTGGTATATCACCATATAGCTCAAGCTGATCTCCGCGAACAATACATCTTTGTAATTCGCCGTATGTGTCGTGGGCCTTGTCCCAGTTCAACTCTTCGCGGATCTCGGCAAGTAATACGTGTACATAACCGTCACGCTTGCGGCCGGTCCGTCCGACGCGTTGAAGCTGGGGAAACGGGTTTCTGAAACAGGAGCAAACGAGTGGAGAAGGTAGCATACCATACGAATGGGCGTCTTTTGAGCATCGTAGCACACAATCATATCCACTTCTCCAATATCAAGACCCTCCTCTCCAATTGATGTCGAGACAAGAACATTAAATTCTCCATCTTTGAACTTCCTAATCACCTATCGGGAGGATTAAAGGTGATGAGACAAACATACATTACCATAGCATTGATATCGTACCTCCAACTGTTCTTTCTGAGCAAACCCTTTTTTACCTTGTTTGTCGACTCCTTGACCGACAAAGCGCGTTGCCCTCAGCAGTGGCGATTCTTGATTCAAGATCTCGACGATCTCGTCCACACATTCTCGGTACGTCACGAATACCATGGCTCGGGTTGCTGCATCTTCTTCGTCTTCTTCCGGGATTCTCTGTCCGAAGTGTTGCACCAACAGTGTCTTGAGTGTCTCCATCTTCGGGTGCATCCCAAAGCCCTCGGGTCGTTGCTGGTGTGCTTCAAGGTTAGCGAGAAGCTTTTGAAATGTGGGGTCTGTCTTGAGTTTCGCTGTTTTCTTCTTTTTCTGAGTGGAACTTTCCTTGCCGCGGATTAGTTCCTGCAGGGAATGGAGACACATAGAAACGCTGGCTTCCATCTGTTCGCGCAGTCGAATACATCATGTTGTGTTGAAACTGGGATAAAACCTTACCAAATACGACATGGCGCGCGCCATGGATGATACCGTGGAGAGGGTTCCCATAGCCCACACATGTGGACTATTTCGCTGGGCAGCAATGCGCTGCAGAATAGCCGTGGCACGGTATGGATGCATCTTGATGACATCCACCGGCTCCATGACACCTCTCATCACAAGTGGTTTTATCTCCGCCTACAAACAGTCAGATTTGTTGGTTCAGCAGAGTGGTATCCACTGACCTCCATAACAGTCTTCAGAAGCTGTTGAAAGTGAACAATATCATCCGACATTTTGATGATGTGCTGCTTGATCTCCTAATCATAGGTATTCAGTGGGGACATCCTCTGAATTGGCGACAATCAGAACCAACCTTCTTGTGCATATATTCTCTCAGGTCGAGACTGCCTTCGTTTCTTATCTCAATCCTACTAATATGCAAAGAATCTACAATCGCTTGGACTGCCTCGGGAGTACCTCCGGGGGTTGCGGTAAGTGCGAGTACTCGATGGTGAGGGTTCTTTGCCATGAGGTAACGGATGACCTGAGCATACGCATAGTCGCCCGTGCCTTTGTGGGCTTCGTCTGCATTATACTCCATTAGCAAAATACATTGCACATGTATAGAAATGACACAGACCAATGACGAGGAGAATGATATCGCGCGAATCACAATTTTCGGTAGTGAGGTCATTGATGAGTGTCTGAGGTGTCATGTAAAACACTCGTTTCTCCTCCCACTAAGGGATGGATATCAGCACGGAATCGACTTGCCGTGCTGAAACGGGGACGTACCATGCGTGATCGGTATGCGCGCGGGTTATTGCCTGTTAGTTCGATCGCATCCCTGCCTGGGATACCGCATGTCCGATGGCAAGCATCAATTTGTTGAGCTACCAGGGGCTTGGTCGGCGCTACGAAGACCACCTTGCCTTCGGGAAACCAGCGGTAAACTTGGGTGGATTGAGTCATGACTGACACAGGGACTAGCATACACAAACCTACAGTTCAGCATCACGACACTAGCAATGAAAGTCTTTCCCAGACCCGTCGGAAGGGCCACTAGCGTGTTGTCAAATAAGCAATGCCGGACGATGTTGAACTGGTAATCTCGTTTGGACTGGTTGAGTGGATAAATCCAGTGTTTGGCTTCCAGCATGTCAACTTTTAACTTCATGGTCGGAGGCTATGATGCGCATGAATAAGCAATTAGACAATGTTGAAAACAGGTACACTCACCGGGCTTCAAGTTGCGAGCATATATGCGCGAAGCAACGTCAGTTTAAAAAGCAATCAAAACCAAGCTACGCACCCGGCTGCAACACGGGTCAGTCCTGAGAAGCATCCAGAGTGGCACCAAACACGTACCCTTCACGAACGGTGCGGGAAACTGTTCGAATTCCACAGGCTGCTCTTCCTCGTCCTCATCTGCCTTTGGTCTCGGTTTCCTCCAACCGGTCTTTGCAAACGCGGTGTGATCCCACTGTTTGGTTTTGGGTGCTTGTTGACCGAAGGGACTGCGGTCCGACTTGGACTTCTGCATGGAACCGCGAGATGCAGGAGCAGCATTGCCGGTAGACGGCGGGGGACGAGCGACGTCCCCGAAAAGAGTCGTCTGAACTGAGGCCTTCGACTGTGGCTTGCTGGATCCGGCGACAGGGGAAACCTGCGCCTTGTACGCGGCGTCGACGAAGGAGTCGATACGCAAGAAATCTGCCTCGTCAATGTCGAGCGACAGGTCCATGTATGAGTCTTCCTTCTCTATGCGCTTCGGCGGGGCGGACGGGCGGGCGGTGGGCTTGGGACGATGTGCCGCTTCGATGACATCGAGCTGGCTGAAGATGCCAGAGTCGAGATCATCGGGGAAGTAATCGTCCGAGTTCATGACGACGACGAGGAGAAGAACGCGCGCGAGGTTGATTACATACCCGCGTAACTGTCACGTGCGCCGTGGCCTCGCGGGTTGGTTCAGTTCGCCATGTCCGCGGAAAACATCGCCCGCTGGAACGCGATCCCGATGACGCGCGAAGAAGAGGACGCGCATGTCAAGGTACTCCCCGGCCTCCGTGAAATCACCCCGTACTGCCCTCTTCCCTTCCTCCTTCCATCCAGCGATCGGCCGACGATGCAGACGACAGCGACGACAACGTTTCGCTTGTTTCACGCACACCTTCCCCGCCCGCGACAGACACCGACAAGTACGACGAATACGTCCACCGCGCACCGAGGGAGGTCGTCACCGTGGAGACCAAGATCAAGAGCACCAACAAGGGGTTCGCCATGCTCGCCAAGCTCGGCTGGTCAGAGGGGCAGCCTCTCGGCCTCTCGGGGGACGGTAGGCCCTGTTACCTGACCTTAGACTTAACCTGATACCTCCTTCCAGGACGAGTTGATCCTATTCCTTTCCAGATCAAGAATGATCTGACCGGGCTCGGAAAAATCAATCAGGACGTTCGCATGATCGAGACCACCGTATCCCAGAGGCGAGAATTGGACTCGGAGCGCCAACGCAAAGAAACTCAAGACCAGCGCAAAGCTAGAGAAGTATACCACCATCATCCCTTGACAACTTGGCCCTAACAGACGCCTCATCACTGGTAGGACATCGTTGCCAAGCGTGCGGCTGTCAAGTCAGAAATCTCTGACACCCTCAGACCGTTTTATTGTGCCCTCTGCGAGAAACAGTTTCAGAACGTCGCCCAATATGATGAGCATACCAACTCTTATGCACACCACCACAAGGCTCGCTTGAAAGACATGCAAGCCAACGCACGCCTGGTAAACCAAGAGGAACTAGAGAAGCGCAAAGAAAAGGAACGCAAAAGGGAGGAAAAGGAGCTCAGGAAGCTGGCCAAAGCTCAAGGTATCAAGATGGCGAAACCCGTTGCTGCAACCTCTGGTTCTGTCTTGGGCCCTGAAACTGACACGGGGACCACAAGCGAACCGAAGCATAGTGGTTTCAAAAAGGCTGGCTGGGCAACTGTTTCCACCACACCCAAACCTGACGCAGAATCAAAACGCTTGGGTTGGGCGACAGTTGGCGCAGCCCCACCCCCTCCATCTGATGATCCTGCTTCTCCCCCACCTGCAGCCTCGGGATCGTTGCAGGCGTCTAGTACCCCCGCGTTTCGTACGGGTGGTTGGACCTATTTGGATTCTGCTGGTCCTCCATATGTCGCTCCGCCACCGTCTCTTCCCATTCCGTTACCACCGGCCCCTCCGCCTCCTGCAGATGTACCTCCCCCACCCCCACTCTCCTTCAATCGTTCTGAATCTCATGGTCACGCCCCACCATGCCCTTTACCTCCGGCGAGAGAAGGTCACATGATGATCCCCGACTCACACCCACTACCACAGACTCTTCCACCGACCTCGTTGCGAACCTCACTTCCGCCACCCCCCGTCGCACCTCCAAAGTCGGGCTGGCAGCAGTGGAAGCAAGGAAACAGTTCCAGACGCAGGTGACTTTGCGCGTCTTTCGTCCCGTCGTTTATTTAGTTCTTCATTCTGCTTGCTTCAATTTTTTTTGTTATCGTACCGCTGCTCCATCAGTGTTTCGAGGCAGTTGAAACATTGACTCACACCATTTCTACTCGCTCTAGACGAAACACAGCTGGTTAACTAGAGTCAGCTGACTACGCCGTCGCTCTCTAATCGGATGAATGTAGGTATGTACTGCGCGGATGCTGCATCATGAGATCCTGGATGCCTCGGGATAGGTGATTGTTCACGCTCGGTGTCAGCGTGGGCAGACCGCGTTCAGTTGACCTACGTCGAGTCCAACACATGTCTGGATGGGGTGCGGGCACTGTCCCAGTCCTTGTTTACTCGCACTTTGCGCACTGCGAGTGTGCCTGTGTTGCAGGCACACATCTGGCGCTGGAGTCGGTTCTTTGACCATAAGCAAGCAACAGGAGCCCTTGGATCCAACAGATCGTCCATTCCTCAAAGGGATTTTCTATCTCCTGATACTGTCGTTCATGGGCTGCAGGATGGATGAAAATCAATTTGATGTGGGTAACTCTTCAAGTTATAGATTAGATCATGTATCCTAGTCTTCAGTACGGTTGCAAAGTCGGGCCAACAGCAGTGGAACCACGGAATCTGTCCCAGACACAGGTTACTTGCTTTATGTATTTAGGGGTTCGTTCCGCCTGCTTGTTATCGTAGTAATGTACCGTTAGCTCAACTGTCCATTTTTGCTACAATGGCTGATCCATATCGACCATCATTTCTACTTTCTCTAGACGAAACGCAGTTGGTTGACTAGAATTAGCTGACTACACTGTTGTTCTTTAATTTGATGATTGTATGTATGTACGCGGATGCTGATGGAGTAGGGAAAGTAATGAAAGCAAGGTGTTCGAAGAAAAAAGGTTATAAAGATCAAGAGTAAAGACGTTTCGCATTATGAGAAAACAGTAAGAAGGGGGACACCAATAACCACCCCATACTAGAAGTCCCCACGACACCGTCAAGCACGAAGAGTGAAGACACCAATACCCGAATGCAACAACGCGTGGAATCAATCAGTGTCACTCCCCGAGCTATCTTCAGAGCTTGAGTCCGAGGAATGTTCACTGTCATCGTGTCGGGGAATGAGAGCGGGATTGGTAATTGTTGCAGTTCCTGCGGGATTGTCGAATAACTTCATACGCTCCTCGAGTTGCCGGATCTTCTCTGCCTCAACATTCTCATCCATGCTCTTGCGTTTAAGGCCACCAGTACCAGTACCTTTCCCTGTTCCACGATTGCGTTTCTGTAGAGGCTGCCGCAGGGGCCGCAGTACGAAATTGTATAGCTTCGTAAGCACGTGCGGAGGTAGGAGGTCGATCTCGATCTCGATTTCCTCAGTGCTCTGGAGACACCATCAGGTTTAACGCACGCTTCATGAAGTAGAGTTACGCACGTCACGAATCTCAGGTACTCCCTCGTGAATAATTTGAATGACCTTTTCTAGTTTCTGCCCATCAAGCTTCGTTATTGCCTCGCTCAGATCCTTCTTTTGCTCGAACGATAATGTGTCATCCTCTGGAACTTGCTTCTTCGCTTTCCGTTTGACAGCGCCATTCCCTGTGTTAGTAGTTTTGGCGTTACGGGCAGCAGAAGGTTTCGAAGTCGAGGCGACAGCAGATTTGGGCTCTTTCTTTTTCTTTTTCTTTTCCTTCTGAGGTTGACTCTTCAGTGCGAGGAGATTTCCTCGCATTGACTCGATCTGAGCTTCCATAGACGCAATCCTACCTATATAGAACATCAGTACAACGGTGTTATGATACGCAACAATGGACCTACGGTTGCGTTCTTCCTCTGACTCGTATTCTTCCTCTTCTTCCTCATCATCGCTCGGCTCCCGTAGTGGTGGTAGATTCTTCCATTTTTCATCAAAAAGGCGCTGCAATTCGATACCTGCTTGATTGACAAATGTGCCAGCAGGATTGAAAGTGAAACAATTTCGAATCATCAACTTGAAATCATCGAAGAACTTGGATGCGCTGGTGTACTCGTGGTTCTCCAGCTTTTTCCGCATAGTGGACAAGTCCATCGGTTTCTTGATGATCTTGAAGTAACTCGGAATCTCCAACTTTACAGGATCTGTTATCCGAGACGTCAGGCGTGGTACTTCATACTCAACGTGGTATATGATACTCACCGACTGGTTCATAAAATGGATGCGCGATATGCCAATGCTGTTTCCGTTGCAACTCCGCCAAGAGCTTGCCGCAAAACCTGAGCTGCTCCACCGAGCCATCATCCTTGACTACCTTCGCCTTCCGCGGTTTCTTTGGCGCGTCGGCGTACGGTAAATCTTTCGGAGGTGGTGGGTGGATCTCTCTCTTTGGACGCGCCGAAGTTTGTTGCTCAATATCGTTGCGACGAATCACGGGGACAGAAGTAGACGCGCGTCGAGCAGGCGCTTGCGGGGTGGGAGCGGCTTTCTTGGCAGGTGGCGGAGGCGGTGGTGGAGTGGCGATTTTGACGGGAGGTTTGGCCTACCAGGCGATTAGCGTCTGGTCCACGAAAACCATCGACACTCACATACCACTTGCGGTGGTGGCAAATTCTTTATTTGTTTATCGAAAACACCTTCAACATGCTTGCCCGCTTTGGTGATTACATGATCTGGCCCGTTGAACGTGACACAGTTGGAGAACACGAGACGGACATTAGCAATGAACTCGTCGGCGTTATTGTAGCGGGGATTGTTGGAATTCAAATCAGGCTTCTGAGGGTTGGAAGACATGAGCTTACGCTCGATAGTCCCAAGATCCATCGGGCTCTTGATGATGCTCGGATAGTGAGGGATGTTGAGGGCGACAGGGTCGACGGGATGGAGGAAAGGGGCAGCATCTTTCATTTTCTTCAGTGATCGCACGGTTGAAAGGCAGAACCGGTGTTGCTGTAAACTGAGCGTAGTTGTACCTGTGGTAGTTGGTGTTGGAGGCTCGGTGGCCGGAACAGGGGCTGCTTCATCGATCATCTGAATGGAAGAACCTGTGACAGGAGGGGGAGACGCGGTCTTCAATGGTCACGAGTAAAGTATCAGCATACAAGACGTTAGGGGCAACGGGGTGGCTCACGTTGGCGATAGAGGCCTGATCTGCGTCGGAAAACTTGCGGGGTCTCTTCGCAGGTGGAGGCCTTGCTTCTTCGTCAACATCTGCGTCCATTTCATGGGGGGAGGCAACGTGGATAGGAGAACGATACGCAGTGAACGCATTAGCAAGTTTCGCATCCGTAGACTCTGCATGACCGTTGACGCGTGCTGGATGTTCCATGTTCACGTCGCCATCGGCATCCGTATTCGGCACATCCAAAGAGGTGGACTTGCCATTAGGAGCGCCGTTGGAAACTGAGTCGTCCGGCGATGCGGCATGGGAGATGAGCATCTCCTCCAATACTTCCTCTGGCGTCTCTGCCATCTTGATGTCTTCAGTCACATCAGCCTGTACTGGGGGTGGTGTTGGAGTTGCAACGGGGACAGAGGCTGCTCAGATAAGAGCAATGCTAGACAAAGAAACGCGTGGCTCCACGAACCTGGGTCGGGGGGAGATGTGGACATTGGACAAGTACGGCCGGGATCGTCTAGTGACTTTGTGTCGTCGCTGTGAACATGACCGTTTGGCAGAGAGTTAAGAGCGGGCTGGTTGTCAATTAAATCTTTGTGTTTAGGGTTAGCTAAGACGAAATTTGAATATAAACTGTCTGTCACGTGTACCATTATCGTCGGGTGGTGCGTCGACGGGATGGGCGGGCGGTGCAGGTTTGTCATCATTTCCGACGGTGGGCGCGTTGTGTTGAATAGTATCGGGCGCGTTCATGAGTGGCGCGTGACTGTTTTTGTCACACTGCGTGACGTTTGCAGAGGGGGAGGGGAGTTTTGGATTTGGGGAATCGGCAGCCACCCATTGGGTCTTTATAGGCGACCGGAATTAAGGTTCGATCTCAAACCAGCGCAGGGACCATCCAAAATACTTCCTCACACTGCTTCCCTCGTCCAAGCACCCTCTTGAGCATGAAACATCCCGTACTGTACACAGAAACGTACGCGACCCCCTCCATTCTACTTTTCCTCGTCCCCCTCCTCTGAGACGTTTGCGAACACCGGCTTGGGCTGGTTGCGTCGCCACGCTGGAAAAAAAAAAGAAGACACGGCAACAGCCGCCACGTCAGCCGACAGATCGATGCAAACACAGCAATACAGTTTTTTTGAACTCCGCCACGGCAACTTTCCCTGATTGGTACTCCGCAGCGAGCCGCTACAGAGGGACGCGCCTCAAAGCCTGATGAAAGTGGCCAAACTCACCTCCAGTCCACTGCGGATCGGCGTCTGCCATTTCCGCATATTTGAGTAGTGCCTCTCGTGGCTGCCGTGAAACATCGACCGGTCAGCCCCTTCGAATCAGCATGGAAACCGCGTCAAAAAAATAGGTACGTCATGTGATCCGACGCGTCTGGAACAAGGCCCAGAAATCCGCGTCCGGTGCACGTAGACAAAGAACGCAAAGACGACCGAATCACTCACGTCTTCGTCCCGCGTCGTGTCCCGCACCAAGTTCTGAACGACGTGCTGCGTCGCACTTGCCCCGACGCGTCCACCTTTTCCGGGTCCGGTCACTGGTAGCTCCGGTCTTCGACTCTTCCGTGGATCCTGTCGGTCCTTCTCCCACTTGCGTTTTGTTCCTTTTACGATCCCATCCCCATCTTTGAACATGGGTAATGCATGTGGGGTCATAATCGTTGGCGCCGCGAGTGCGTCCGACATATCCTCCACTGTCGGTCGCTTCGGTGCTCCCTTCGATAATAAGAGCTTTGCGCCATGCGTCGAGGTATCTGGTGAGTAAAGAACCGATATCGTTCCGTTCGAGAGCCCAGCAACGATCTGGTTTATCTTGGAGTGCCACACCACCTTCACCGGGGTCGTCTCCATATCAAGTTCTTTGACGACGCTCAGGTCCATTCGACTGAGGAACAAAAGTCGTCCCTGTTCACCTCTTGATGTACCACCGACACCTGTGACGATGTATTTCTCGTCAGGGCTAAACACTGCATTTGTGCCGGGGTAGAGCGTCGTCGTCTCCGAGCGTATCGCCATAGGCTCCTTAAAGGAACGGATATCCCATACTGATGTTTGTTTTAGCGAACACTGCATTGATATGGGAAGCAACACGTACACTTCACAGTGTCATCTCCTCCTCGTGTGAGGACCGTCCTACCGTCCACAGAGAATACGACAGAGGCAGTCTCAGTCGACTTCGCATGAGCACCTTCAATGGTCATGTTCGGGCGTACAAAATTAGACGAGGATTGCCACATATGGAGTGCACCATCGAAGCAAGCTGCGAGAAAGTCGATTATTTTCAAGATGAAAGTTGTATCATGAACATACCACCACTAATGATGTTTCCATCCGGAGAGTAAGTACACGCCGTGACCTTGGTCCGCGCTCCTCGCTCCTTCGACTTGACAACAATAACTGTCTTCTGCTTGCGCTTGTTCTCCACGTCCCATACTCTTCGCAACTCAATACCCACCACGGTGCAACAGCCAAAGGAGACCTCACCTAATGGTCGAGTCAACTGAACACGTAATAAAGACTTGTTGATCTCGTGGATGCCACGAGCATCCCGTCAATTCAGCAACGTGCCCACTGTAGCAAATGTCAAAAACGCGCCGCAGAGCTACTGATGACGAGCCATACGCAGTGTGCTTCATGTCTCTGATATACATGTCGCCCTTGATGAAAGTCGCCCTACAAGTGTATGTCACACGGTATCCTCGCGAAAGAACCAAAGTACATACACTTCCTCGCCGTCTCGGTCGTAGAGTCTGGGCTGGAGAGTGGCAGGAATAACGAGAAATTGCTGCCCATTGTTCGAAAATTTCACATCATTGACCTATGAAGGGATGAGGATCATTATTGCACTAACTGCAGATCTATGGACGTCCGCACATAATAGCTGCCTGCTGGTTCCCATGTCTTGAAGGATCTCGGATTGGACGTCATTCCACCAAAGTCCCAAAGCTTGCAGTCGTAGTCGTGTGACCCGCTAAGCACGCGTGCACCACTCGGGTCAAGTGTGAGCGCTGAGATGACTTTGGTATGTTCTTTAAGTGTTGCCTCATGAGTGACAGGAAACTCAGGTGGGGCGGAAAGCGAGGGAGAATTGGGGTCGTACTCGGGCTCTACTTCATCGTCCAAGCTGTCGTCGGATGTATTTTCTTCGGAGCCGGCAGCAGGCGCAAGTTGTTTGGGAGGTGGAGGTGGCGCTGGCTGACTGGCACCAACCCCAGGGAGGTCGCGGTCAGCGTCGCTCCGCCCGGTTTGAGAAGCCTGGTTTGTCTGTGGACGAGAGACGTAGGATCAACACGAGGCACAGACGTGCATGAGGCTGACTGACGAAACTATCCTGTCTTTTCGCCATGTCGAAGCGAGATGGATCGAGGACTCGTTTTTTGGTGGCCTTGCCAAAGCCAGATATCCCCATGGCCGCAAAGACATCCATATTGCTCATCGTGTTGTCTGTAAAAGTCGTGGCGGAATGACGCCCTGATGGGTGGCAGAGGTCACCGGTCACCCACGTACTCATATACTCCGACCCTACAAGGTGGCATTCACACTCACGTCCAGATAGTCATGTTAAAGCGGCAACGTCCAGCGACACCACCTCCCTCTTCGTTTGGTGATCCCCTCTCGTTCCTTCCCGGCAGGCTCATCAAACCACTCCCATCATCCCGCAGCACAGACCAATCTCAGCACCGTTCCAAGCGGCAGCGCGTGCGACCCCCACCGCTTGACGGTGCACTCAGGGGATGGCTGGAGTCGGAACCCGTTGGCCGACATTGGGAAAGCGATGGAGAAGAGGATTGGACAGAAGACGCATATGACGTGCCTGACTCATCTCTGCCTCCGTCGACAGCAGCGGATCAGTACAAGGATGCGAACAATCTCCTCCACGAACTCCATTTTCGGAATCAACACAGGCTGCTGATTGCTCATCCACCTCGAGATCGGCGCCCAAACACAAGCTCGGGAACCCCGCTACCCACTGCTCACGAGCACCCACAAATCCCTCCAGCAGAACTGAAACCGGTGGCTTGGTCTTCTGATGTACCTTCTCAGCTCGTACACCCACAGCTCTCTCGTAGTGGAATAGAGGCGGAGAGTCGTTGTTTCGAACCCGTAGCAGGAAAGAGACTTGTCGAGGAGGTTCACTGGGTGCGGCAACATTATGAGGACGCCAATAGGTGCGATCTTCTTTCTGAGGCAGCTGGCCCCGCACTGATTCATGGTTCTAGACTCCTGGGATCCCTATTTCTTTCACGCAGACGCGAAGTAGAAGAGATGACTTCCTCTGCCGATACCGGCACAAGAAGTGGACATCTGCGAACCCTCCCTCAAACTAACATTGACTTGCCCCTTTACACCAATACCTGACCAATCCTACATCGTTTCTGTCATGGCATCGCAATTTCATCCCAGTGTTTGGGTCGCTCAGTGTATACATATACTGCACATTCTAGGGTATTCTCGACAGTTAAATCATGTATACCTTGAATAATTGTCAACATCCTGGCTTCAATATTCAGTAGTTGACAAGAGAATTGAATTTCATTTTCGCTGGTAACGCCTGCTCTACTCAATTGTTGCAGATATCCGTTCGAGACCTAGTCGCACCTGGCACCCCAATGCACGACTAAGCTCTCGTTCCAAGAGGATGCCCATTCCTTCTCCATCCCGGGAGTATCGCCAGTCGTCTGTGGATGGCACGTAGTCATATCTCTTAGGACCACTGACCGATTACAGGGTTAACGAGAATGTGGAAACCGGAAACGAATCGGTTGCGTCGTCGGCGTTGAGAAGACACCAATTTTGTAGAAATGAAAGGTGTGAAACGGGCGCTCGATCCTATGGACAATGGACGGACCTGACGGGCGACGACAACCAAATCTGCTTGTTCGGAGGCTGTTTGTTGATCACATACGTCCCATTCGAACCGAGGTTGAGCGTCAAGACGCCGCTCTGCAAGGATTATCCATTAGTTATGTGACGCGCTCCGCACCTCGGACTAGCATCACCCCCCACTTACGTGGTAGTCGACTTCTAAACCCTCGTTGGCCATCTCATCCAGGAGTTCCTCTAGTCGTTCGAGTAGAGAAGTCATGGTTACATCCGCGAGAGCGTGATAGCGTTCCATGGGCAGGTCACTGGTGTCCATGTTGCAACTGAATCCAAAGCAGGAGGGCTTTGAGCAAGAGGACATACTTGTGGTTTATATGTGGTGCAGGCGTGCTAAACGCTCGTCTAAAGGAACAAGGTCGCAGTGCATGGGTGGAACGCTTTGAAGAGGTATGCCTGGCAGACAGCACAACCGGTGACAGAAATCCAGTGCACGCTGCACATGTCAGCGTACGCTGTGAGAGTCTAGGAAGAGTCCGCAAAAGCATGATAATTGCCTGAAGCCGAGAAAGAGTACAAGTCGAATCGCGATGGAACGCGGACTGGTTTTCGTCCTCGCAAAGACACCAGTGAGTGTTGATAGCGAACTGGCAGGCAGAAGTTTGAATATGGCGAACAAGGATGGATGGACGTGCAAATCAAGGTCTGGCCAATAGAGGTACGCTTCAAGTTTTCAGTACGATCAGTCACACATATATTGAACAAACGTCGTTTTAATTAACGTTCGGTAGTTTGGTATACTCCATGTTAACTGACTACAGATCATGTACTCTCAACGAAGACAAGAGGACATTGACGGTCCTCGGCCCAGGCCAATCACTTCTTGCCACCTCCTTCCCGAGACACCCAGTCAAGCCAAGATCCCTCATAGTTTATGACGCTGAGAAAAAGGGTCAGCAGTGCATATGGATACGCCGAATGATGAAATTGTGCACTTCTCATATCCATTTCTTCTCGCAATATCGCACGCCGAGGCACTCCTCTTGCCACTTCTGCAGTAGAAAACAACCTCCTGGATTTTGCCTGGCTTGTCAAAGCCATGCTGGCTACGGAACGCCTGGGCGGTCAGGTTCAAAGAGTTGGCAAGCACCGAGAGTGGGAGGTTCACGGATGACGGAATAGATCCTTGCATCACTTCGTCTGGTTCCCGGACATCGATCAGGTAAGCATGCTAGAGAGGGGACGCTCGGCCTCGTGCATGGAAAACAAGGGGAGAACATACATCGCTCGGGCTGAGCGTCTTTGGCTTGAGCTGTTCGTAACTGAGGATAGGGGATTTCCAATTCTGCTGGAGCTTGTCGTTGAGCTTGCGGGCGGTCCTGAGAGCCTCGTCGTCGTTGGCCTTGGAAGACTTGAGGCGGGCGAGCAGCTGCAGGGATGGCCGGTGGGTGAGGAGGACGGGCCGAGCAGACAAGCGTGAGGTGCTGGTCAGTGATGTTCGTAGCATCGTGGGCGTGTGCGGGTGAGAGCGTCACGTGCGAGTGAGTAAGGGGTGCCAGGGGGCGTCTATGCGGGATTTTGCGATTGGATGCGCGGAATTGCCGCAGTGGCCATCTGAATCTCTCTCTCGCCCGGTATTCTCCTCCTCTTTGTCCTCCTGAACTGACCACCGCTGCCTCTCTCCCCGTCGTGGGTCCTGGGATATCCATTCTCCCAAGCGACACGAAGTAACACAAGTGGGAGCGCAGTTCTCGGAACACTTGTGTTGCATCGTGCCGCCCATGTTCGAGCTCGATGTCTGGACCCGAACTCAGAAAGAACGTGTCTCTTTCTTCTGGTCTCGTTTTCTACCTTTATCTCAACCGCGCTCTTTGACCGTTCAAGTCCTTTGCGGCGCCGATCACCGCAGCATCGTTATTTTGCCAGCCCTCGCCAGACCTCGTCGTGCACCTGTTTCACAACCCTTCCCGTCGGGATCCCACTGTCACCTGACTAAGGCATCACATGACACAGACGGATGTAAGGCGGCCCGCCTCACAACGGATATTGCCTTCGTCGCCATGGCCCATATGACACTCCAGTTCACAGGCTGGTTTGAATCGGTTCGTCACATTCCCTAAGTATACTCGCTTGTGTGGATATGTCCCGTAACTTACCGATGAGACATCCCAACCCACCCCGCGGTCATCTATCGGTCGTCCCAATGCGCTAATCGATCCCTGTCGACTGGACTATGCAGGACACAAATCGGACTCACGTCTCCGGCTGTGATGAACGTTTGAAATTGAACACTCCACAATCACTCCTGACATTTCCTATTATTTTTTCTCAACATTTGATCGTAAGTCTAAATCGAGATATTCGATAATGTTACCAGTTTCGGCATCTACGGCATAATCATTGCCTTGAGTGTCCCGTTCAGCCGCCTCTCCGTTCTCACGCGAGACTGTCGTTCTGCTGAACCCGGACCCAGTGTACGCAGAAACATGAGCAGCTCAACCGATAACATGTCGATGACCGCCATGACTCCGTGGTTGCACTTCGGTAACACAGACCACCTTCTCTTTAAATCTTGGCGTCCTTCATCCAATGGTGCGATCGCTGGCGCCTGCATTGGGTTGTTTCTGTTTTGCGTCCTAGAGCGTTGCCTTGCTGCATATCGACGCACCCAAGAGTTACGCTGGATGGCTAAGTTCGCAGACCACCGATTCTTCGAATTTCCACCTTTCTGATCGATCACTAGAGCAATTGTGGTATCAAATAATGTGCCCCGTAGCTCTAGCCCTGACAAAGAAGATACCGACGCACTCCCTGGATACCGCGCTGTTCCTCCACGCCAGCGGC
Source organism: Pulveroboletus cf. aberrans (assembly GCA_038094155.1). Lineage (NCBI taxonomy): Eukaryota > Fungi > Basidiomycota > Agaricomycetes > Boletales > Boletaceae > Pulveroboletus > Pulveroboletus cf. aberrans. The sequence continues at coordinate 14,432 of JBBPTO010000082.1, read as the reverse complement.
GCGTTCCTCCCTTCACCCCCTCGCAGGATATCCCCCGTGGTGCGATTCAAGCCATCCAGTCGACTTTTTCATATGCTCTCATGTTGGCCGTCATGTAAGTACGTTTGGTTTACAAACACATTCGAACTCCAATACATGGACGGGCAGGACTTTCAACGGCGCATATGTTATCTCTATCATCCTTGGTCTTGGGGTCGGAGAGGTCTTGGTTGGTCGGATTGGCCGCAAACGAGACGTTTGACCGGCAATGATACTTGACGTGTTGTCTTCGCTAGTAGTAGGTACCGCGAGGGATATCTGATTCCTACGTTTGCCGCCATGTGTTGTCACGTTGCGGAGTTCCTTTGTCTGGGAGTAATGTCAATGGCCGTTCCTCGATCGGCTTGCAGGGGTACTGGGAGATTCAGTCGTACAACAAGCAGTGCGCGATTGACAGCTCATTTGGCTAGTACCTGAGGGTCTCATCGCGCCCATAGACTTATTATTGGTGGTTTGCCTCACGAAAACACTGCCTGGTCACCAGACGAGGGGCAAGCTTTCTAGCCGGCATTGAGCTAATGAGGAACCAAACAAGGTCATCTTTAAGTGAAAACTTTTTTCCGGCACTGGTCCCCCTTGCCTATGGGAATCAGTACTACAGAAATGATTTAAATACCTACCATACGGGCAAGAAATTCTTCCCAAAGAGCCATCCCATAAGATGGGTTTCGTCCCGGTTTTTTCCGCCTCTCTCCTGGCTGCTGTTGCAAATGCCCACTTTCAACTTCAATATCCCGTACCGAGGGGTCCATTTGTCCAGAATTCAGAGCCATCATTCTGTGGTCAGCATGAAGCTAATTATGAGTGGTAGTCATCTGAACCACGATCACTTTAGATGGGTATACCAACGCGGTATCAAATCGCACTACATTCCCCCTCAGTAACGGGTTGATCGACCTGAACAGCGAACACCCAACATGGACGGGTGAGTTTTACATCGCCGCTCGTAAGATAGCGAATTGGACTAACGTCTTTCCAATTGCGCAGCTGGAGTTATTATCTCCACAAAACAGAACCCGACATCATTTTCTGATTTCAACTCTTCGTTAGGGTATCAAATGGTTGTCCCATACTTCCAGACAAACGGAGAAGGGCTCTTCTGTTTTCCGATTGACATTGCAGCGTCCAATGTCTCCGGTGTGCAGGACGGAGCAAATGTGACCATTCAAGTGGTTTTTGATGGGGGCGACGGTGTCTTGTACCAGGTTGGTGCTAAATCCTGGTTAACACAGCGTGATCTCACGAATTCATGGAATCGCCAGTGTGCAGACCTGACGCTCTCCGCTAATGCGACGGTTCCAAGTAACGCGACTTCAGGCTGTACCAACGTCACGGCGACCACAAGCGTTCCATCGCCGACTGCGACAGCTAGCAGCGGTGCCGGAAAGAATATGGCAACTTTCTTTGGCGTTGCAGCAGGAGTCCTGGCAGGTTTTATGTCGCTCCTTTGAGGACCTCCCAGACTCCCCATAATCAAACAGAAATCGTATGCGAGCGTATAACAGATGTAACAGATATCAAGGTGTCAGGTTGGGAGGAATCAGTTGATCAGTCATAGTTTTGTTGAAAGTTGAAGTTGTCGAGTTGATTGAATATTGAAGTGCGGTTCTAACGCCGCGATATAGATATATGTCGTGCAGATGGAGTAAACTCGGAACCCATAACATGGATGAGTCCCCGGAAAGGTTCTAATAAACGGGACCGAGAATGATAATTCATGATATATATGATACTCAAGCCTCGAAGCCCGGCGACTTCCAAATCATGTGGCAAACAACTGGTACCAAAGGGGTGCATGGTAGCACGTCCGCCCAGCCTCGCCCGGAGCCGATTGATCTATGGGGAGGAGCCGGTGGATAATCCATTTCAAAAGACAGGAGAGTGGGTCCTTGATTTCATATGCACCTGTATTAAACGTACGTTGTGTGGATGCCATCATAATATTGTCCCCACTCAGACTAGCTTGAGGAAACAAGCCTCCGTCGAGATGATATTACTAATTACTAATTGGAACACAGAAAGCGCAGGATGGGGCACTGAGATTGGTCTTAGGGAGCAGAAAGCCCATTCAAGGGGTCACCATAACCCAGCGTTGGTCTGGATCAAATGCAGCATGCATACTACCTGTTGGACATGTGAGCGGTCTGAGCACTCATGGGGATACTAGTACCAGTTGAAGTGAAATGTAACAAAGTAGGAATATGAAACGAGGAAGTACAGAACTAGTTAAGCGCTCATAGTACTTTGACGATTGCGAAGCGAAATTGGGTTTTTTTGACCTTGGCGGGGATTCCCCTCATCAGAATTTGGTATGGATATGGAGCACTGGGGCTTCTTGAACTATTCCTGAGCTGCTGCCTTTATGTGGCCTTGCAGCTACTAGTATACATTTTGTCAGGACTAGGAATTGACGACGCACGGAACCCCATCTCTCGCTGTGCTGCGCATCGCCCTTTTGTATACTGTGATATGAACGTCATATGATCATAATATCCTCGGCAACGCCGTGCATCTTTCTGTGCCCGATTGCTTTGTCCGCGAGGCTGCTGGGATGGGATTTAAGTCAAGCGACAGCTTTGTCATGTGGGGTGTGGGGTGGCATTCGTGAGACCGTGTGTGCGTGCACACAGCGCAGTCTGCTGATCGCCTCGTTCGCAGGCCATGTTGGCGGTGGCGTGGCATCGGTCGATGTGGGTGCTCACCTGGTGTGGCCTCGATCTGGCTGACGACGCGATGACAGCCGGGGTTGATTCTGCGCAGACACACGACAGGAACGCAAGCCATTACTCCCGGTCTGTGCGTGCAGGCGTCAATCGCCGGTGGTTGCATCATCTGGTAGCGCCGTGTTGTCTCGCTCGTGCCGTCCCACTCATCAGAGGTACTCCGTGGGCGGTGTGTCCTGGGCCGACACACACCTACCACACGACTTCCCTCAACCTGTCTGATGTCAGCGGGAGAGCGCTCTCCATCGTGCGTTTGTTCTGAAGTTATTGGTCTAGTCATGGTCAGCCGAGGAGGACGAATGAGTGTGAGGTGCGTCGCGCAGCCCTCAGAATGTCGGTTTTACCCAGGGTTGCCCTGTTATCCTCGCCATCCCAAGCAGGTGAAGCTGGCACCGACTCTGAGGCAGTGAGGGACCCTGCAACGTGACGGCAAACCCACCGGAGGCCAATTTGAAACAACATACCTTTCGCGGAATTCGTGGTCGGCCCTCTGAATCATGCATTTTCTGACCTCGCTCTCGGAATCGCTGATCGCAGAGTGATGCTACTCAGGGATTGCAACAACGGGATCGTTCTTTGGACCGATGCGTGGGAACCTCGGCCATGGTAACTTAGCAAATCGGAGTAAGCCAAATGTCAGAATTTCTGTGTCGCTATGCCTGTTGCCCTCCCACCCGCGAGGGATGCCAACCTAAATGACCTCTTCGACGGGGCCTTCAGTGCATATAATATTTGCCTCACACTTGAGAAAAAGGCCACCACCGATGAGAGTCGCATGCACGCACGGATACTTGGTTATTTGATTCTCCATGCTCCTTCCTCAGTGGCGCTGGTCGAGACCATTAGAGTAATTCACTCTTGCGGTCAAGATGAAAGTACGTTATTGGAGCTCGGAGAGCACTTTCTATTATGGTTCATTCTTCCGTGTAAGTTCTACTTCCGCTTCACTGGACGAGAAAGGATCTAGTTGCATATTGACCTTGTGCTCAGTCAAGAAGTTCAGATGTCGGACGCCAACTCCATCCAATCATCCGAGTCGTCCATCATTCGATAGAGTCAAGGAAGCTCTGAAAACAAGCATCAGAGAAGCACCAAAGGACCATAGAGGAGCAAAGGTCGAGGTTCGAGGCATATCAGTGTCACACCAGAATGACGTGCAAATCGCATTTCCTCGCCTAGGCCCTCATTCGAGATGGTTACAAATGCGTCGTAACTGGAATATATGACCGGATGGCAGAAACAGAATCGCTCGTTAGTGCTGATTTGGTGGCAGCTACAGACGGTGTGGTGAACACAGAGTTGGCCCACATTTTGCCAGAGTCAACTTATTTCAACATATCAAACACACTCACGTGCTCTGCAGATAAGGTATTTTCGTGAATGTCTAGCATTGCTGTGATGTTCATTTCCCCCCAGATTGACTACTCCGCTTCTGTTTTGGTGGTTTTGGAGCGTTTCGGTTATGATGTTGAATTGGTCAATGGCCCCAAAGTGCATTCCCTCTATAATATCATGACAATGGAAAAAAATGCTCACGACGCGTTTAACCGATTGGATATGTGGCTTGAAAGCACGGTAAGTGGTGTTATCAGAGATGATGCATGCCCTAAACCCGCTTCTAAACCTAGGACGTTGCGAACTGCTACCGTGTACAAACTACTTATCGAATGCGAGTACTTCCCGAGATAACCTTCACGTCGCCAGATCCACACAAGTTCCCATACCCTTCTCAGCAGCTCCTAGCCTTGCACGCGGCTTGTGCCAAGGTTGCCTATCTTTCTGGTGCAAGTGAATACATCGACAAATTTGATCGTGACGCTGATGATCTGGACGTATTGGCAACTGATGGTAGTTCGTCTGCTATCCTGACTCATGCTCTCTTCAAGTCGATCCTTCCCCCTGTCAACACTATGACGTGAAACAAGTGTTTGGTTATTAGTTCTTGGCACAAACGTTATTAGAATTCATTGATCTGGTGAGCACAAGAGGTCTAACGCAGCCTGTAACAATAAACGATAAGCGGATGTGCATGCTCTTGCCATACTCATGCCGGTTTTCACTCGGTTTGACAGCATGGAAGTTGTGGTTGAGAAGTTCACCTGGCGCTTGTCATCTGGGCCTACTGAGCATCCCCGGTGACACTCTTTACATGGGGTGCTGCCCACCGGGTCCGCTGATGGTTGATAATCAATGGGCCTACAACTCTCTATTTTGGGCCTCCAGTAAGTCTTGCTGTAAGACACCTTTTGGGTCGCTTAGATTTACCGCAGGGAGTTGACTCAAAGCAGGTTCGGCACATCGCTGCCGTTCTTGCCCGAAGTGCGTGTCTCTTCGGCCTGCCCGATAACGTCATACCTCCCCAACGAGTTTGTACTAGGCTGCCATCATCACCCTGAGAGAAATGTATTAATGTGGCGGCCAACCGCGAAAATGGCAGCCAGAATCCTGAAATTGGTGAAATTTCTGCTGAAGCCAAGCATCCAATTAAGGTCTACTGAGTAACAAGTGGCAGTGCCCGGTTGAGTTGGTGGATTATACTTAACCGCGCATCTGACAACCGTGCTGCGCGTCGTGCATCCTCGATCAGTAATTGACGGCGCTGCACGACAACGCAGAATTCCCTCCCACGAGCTCGCCCAAAGGCTTGCGCCCACACAATGAGGTGGAGGTGGTCTTGTCGAAGACACGATCCACCTTGGGAGGTCGTAAGGTGCGAGAGCGTGGAACCCGTGCTCATGTTTGACGAAGCAGGTGGTAATCATCCTGCGATCTCGAGATGAACCCTCTAACACCCCGCTCCCCAGAAATTGATATTGTCCGTGTTGGAGCATACGACTCGTCCAGGAAGTACATCTTTGACTTCAAGAAACACACTCCAGACGGTGATCAATGTGCCAGGGCGCTGTTGTTCTCACAACAGCAGCTGCTACAGGAGATGAAGAGAAGACAGTACAACGTCTTGCTCTTGGAGGGGTGAGCATGGCTCTCCAAGTCCTGTCTCTTTAACAACGGACTGACGCAGCTGGGTGCACAGCTGGACGTTGACGCAATTACGAAGGGGAAAGCATCATAGATTGGAGGTGGACTACGTTGGGCGCGCTGGATACGTATCTGGGAAGCCTCCTGCCTCGCCACAACCCCCCTTCATGGCCGTTCTCAAAGGACAAGTCTAGTTTTCGTAACTTATCCATCGTGTGTATTCTCCTAACCGTCTTCACTGTATTTGTACCACATCCTCTCGAGCTCACTACTTCCTCCAAAGCAAATAAAACTTGCCCCATCCAGCTCCGTGAGGAACGATCTGACTGCGGGCCACCAATTGAATCGGTGACGATCACGCATTTCAATGATGGGAGGTGTAATGGATGGTGATATTACCTCAAGAGCCTGGCTTTAATTTTGGAGACGCCTCGTGCATGTCTTCTTTAGCAAATATACCGATCAGGTCGTCTCGGAGGAAGTCGAGGGGGGCGGAAGTTCAAGAATACCGGACGGGGGTATGCCGCGTCAGGAAGGGCCGTATAAAATGGCAAGTTTTCAAGGCTTGAGATACTTGGTTCACCTCCTGTGTTTCATGCACTCGAAGTTCCTTACTTCCCCATTAAACATGGTCGGCTGCTGGTCTCTCATCTTCTCCCGCCTCTTCGGCAAGCAGATCGAGCATGCTCGCCAGCACATCGAGATCGCCACCCAACTCAGTACAGAAGGCAGTGACCAAGACAGCATCAAGAGCTGTTCGGGTCCGGCACGCACCCACGACACGGTGGCCAAAACGGAACCCATGAAGGTTGGGCCCCGTATCGCGCACACCGAACAGTTTCTTTGCAAAGGGGGTGTCGATGCTCGACGACTAGTCGACCTTTCTCGCAAAGGACTGTATTCCATAGCGAGGACGATGGGCGGTAACATCCTATTAGAGGAGCAGTAAGTCTCCACCCCATTGATCGCATCAAAATGATCGATGAGCTCCATTCTGACGTAGATGGGACTGTATCATTCGTCATACTAGACTTCGAAAGCGGGGTGAATTCAAAGTCATTGTATGCGCACTTCCTCTGCTTTGTGAATAACCCGACATGTGTTGAACGTGCGTTCAGGTACGCTACTCTGCCACTGTGGCACGGTCAACATGGCCAGATGCGCAAAAACCCGTACACATTGAGGCCGCAAAGGGCATCAAAGGTTTAATGACCGTTTTGGACCGGCATGCAGACGTCTGCTAATCTGTTGCATCATCACCTTCAATCCTTAATCATTTGTCTTTCCTTTCGGGTTTCCAGGGGGTTTCAATTGGTGGTATGTGTATCATCACGACATCTCACGACTTGTACAACAAAATCATTACTTACGACTCACGATGAAAAAGTACTGACGAGCGGCGACTAATGTTGTACCATTTCAGATACAAAACGTAGAGCGACGATAACAGATTTTGATTTTTCACACGGACTTTTCAATATGGCTCTCGGCCCTGCTGGCGTATCCGGTCCATGACTGGAGGGCAGTTTCAATAATGGTGTGGTTAGGTCGAGCCTGATCAAGACATACCTCGTCGTAGAGAGCAACGTTTGGTACGCCCATGAGTTTCAGACCCAGCCATAATATCCCGGCGGTCATACCACTTCCACAGGTGGTAGTAATCGGACGCTTTCCCATCAGTACCAACTGTGCCTCTTCAGCTCCAACAGCGTCCACAAGGGCCTGACGTAATTCAGGCTCAGGTAGGAAAGTGGAATACTGGACGGGGGAATTGGGCACCGTGTGAGTCTGAAGGAACACGTTGAACGGAAGGGAGAATGAATGGGGGACATGCCCCGAAGATAAACCAGGTCGGGGTTCTGGATCAATCCCGAGAAAGCTACACGTTGTCGTGAGCCACCACACGGTACAATGGAGCAGGCAGGACATACCGACCGCGCGAACGGGCATCGACAACGAGCTCAACGGCAGGATCTAACGCCGGGTCCAGGCGGGAGTTGGTCACCACTTGTCCATAGGCTGGTATTGACTCTCAGACAAATGCGATTGGTTGATAGCGCAAATGAAGTCTCACAGCGGACGGTGGCTCCGTCAAAGACAGGAGTCGGATACGTAGACCTCTTCACTTCTGTTGGCGTCCCACCGACAGTGTCAAAACCCTCTGCCTCCCAACGTGGTAGACCGCCATCAAGGATGCTGGACTTTTGATGGCCGAACGCCCTGAACATGAAGAGGGCACGCGGCGAAGAGAAGACTCCGTGTGTGTCGTATCTAGGTGATCCTCGTCTCCCGGGCAAACTTTCTCGGCTGAAATGGAACTCACATCACCACATGGGAGTTGGGGTGGATACTAAATCTTTCTGTCTCGCAAACATTCAATATTGTTTGGAGCGAATGGATGAGATGAAAAACAAACCGCATGCATCGGCGAAAGTGCGCTCGGAGGGCATCATGTGTTTGAGGCCAAGTTCATGAGGACTCGCGACCTCGTCAAGGTCCAAAAACTGAGCGCCGGCGATGCGCTTCGCCTGGAACTCCTGGAGGGGTCTCCGAGGGGAGTTGGGCATAAACCAACTAGCGTCGAGGACGGACACGGTGCCCGAGGACATCTCATCGCGCAGATTGGATGGCGAGAGGAGATATGGAGCCACCGCCTCCGTGGACATGTACCTAGATGAGGATGAGATGACGCCCCTTCCGAGACGGTGCAGGACGGGCAGCAAGCCAACGGTCATGTCCAAGAAGTTTGTTAGTTAATTATTTTTCGCCCGCCCATTGCAAGTCCTGATTTGGGTGACCTCCTTGCAATACAGCGCCCGAGCCATATCTCGTCGAGGAGCATCTCAGAATGCCGTCCGATCAGAGTACCTGGCTGATCGCAATACCGAACGATGGAGACGCGGAAGGACTGCTCCCAGAGATCACCTCCAAGCTCGTTCAGACCTCTCGGTCCTCACAGGCCGCCACTGCCGAATTTGCCATCCCTACGTTCAAGGTGGATCTCCCGTTGTCGCTCCGCGCCATGCTCATTCGACACCGAACTCGCAGACAGGTACTCTAGATTCGCTTATCACCCTCTCCGAGGAACTCCCAAAGCAGGACGCGTTCTTCACCGCAACCGTCGCCAAAACGGTCGACACGTTGCGCAACGTCCTCAACAACGATCCTGCAAAGCTCGCACAGCACGTCCTGGTGAACGAACGAAGTGTCGACGATTACATTCTCAATGGGTGGCGTTGGAACGAAGGTAGATATAGCGTGCAAAGAAGCCTGCGAGAGACGGTCGACGTCCTCAACAAGGTAATATCACGCGTGTCCACCCTACGCACCCCACCCAGTTCATATCTTTCATCACCGCATGCTGATCACGCGCTCAGGACATGGCATCCATTGATAACATGATGAAGGCTAAACTCAACAACTACAATCTTGTCAAGGGGTCCCTCGTGCAAATGCAACGGAAGAAGACGTACATTCCTTCACGTTGTTCTCTGGCTCCGTTGTTGACGTTCTGCCATTTAGGGGTAATCTGTCCGTGCGGTCCCTCGTCGATGTCGTGTCAAAAGAAGACGTGCTACAGGACTCGGAGTATTTGCAAACATGCTTAGTGGCAGTACCAAAGTAAGTGTTCTTGATCACATCGCTTCTCGTCTCATTGTCCTCTGTGCACGACCCATCGTAAAGAACTCTGGCGAAGGAATGGAATATGAAATACGAACGTCTAACCAGCATGGTCGTCCCCCGTTCGTCATCGTGAGTCACCCATGGTGTCATGACGCAAACACGTATCCATGATCACGCTGGTATGCCGTACACAGCGCCATCGCTTCTGACGACGAATATACCCTCTTTGGCGTCGTGATATTCAAGAGGGTGCACGATGAGTTCGTGCAAAAGTGCAGAGAGAACAAGTGCGTTGATCCGGGAATTTCAAATACGGGAAGCTGTTTTGACTGATTGCGGAAGCGCCGCAGATTCATCGTGCGTGACTTTGTGTATTCGGAAGAGCAGGTCGACAGACAACGAGAAGAGTTCGAGGCAGCGGGCACCACCGAGAAGGAGCTCTGGGTGAGGGTTCCATTGCCTGAGGTGTCTCTGTTCCCGCACTCGCTCATTCGCTTGTTAGACAGAATTACTGAGGCTGTCTAGGACGAACTTTTCCGAGTCCTTCCAGCTGTTGGTGCATCTCAAGGTCTTGCGCTTATTCATAGAGAGCGTCCTCCGATACGGTCTGCCTGCAAATTATGCCGGCCTTGCCGTCAGGGTGCGAGGTATCCCCTTCTTTTCGAATTGCGCTCACCGCATAATTCGTCATAGCCTGACCCGAAGCTGACCAAGAAGACGCTGTCGGTTTTAACCAATCAGTTTGCGTACCTCGCCCCTCGCTCCGGCCGATCCAAGAAACAGAAAGGTGGTGGCACGGACGAGTTTATAGGAGAGTACCAGACACTCCTGGAGCAGGAATTCTTTGATTTCGTGCTGTACGAAGTACCATGGATCATCTTCTGACATGTCTTACCCCTGCTTCGATCCAACCAGTCGACTGTCATCAATCGGTTCGATACCACCGGATAAATACCTCTTCATTAGCCGAAGGATAACAATATGGCCAACCCACTATAGTAGAGACTATTTGCCTATGTAATGTACAAAAAGCAAAAACAGAAACACAACCACCGGGAGATAAAGCAACGTATAACGGAGATACTACGAGACTTTGACAATCCGAACACAAAAACAGAGTATAGAAACTGTCGAATCCGACAGTAGCCCGGCCAAGGCTAGCGGCAATCAGTTTGATACGACGTGTGGACATCATGGAACAAGTTTATCGATGATAGGTGACGTGGCAGTGCGTCCGTCAAGTGTGTATAACGGTGGATGAGGAAAGATTGCAGACTTGGACAGAAGCGATATGTGAGGAAATGATGCCGTTACGTGGAGCAGATGATGTGAGTGAGATTGCCAGAGGAATGGATGCGATGGGATGGGGTACCAGGTGGAGACACAGATCTCCTGATACATGTGTCCTGATAAATAGAAATCCTGAATGGATAGGAGTCCCATGTCAAGTGTGAGAGATGATATAGAGAAGAATGACAGTTGGTTTCAGAAGGATTACCACATTCCTTCTGGAACGGGGTAAGACCATGTTCTCGACAGGATAGTCCACCACATGAATGCTCCCCTTCCACAGCAAACTTGGTTCGTTCTCTTTCTCTCTTTTCTTTTCTTCTCTCCTTTGTATTTCGGAAGAGTCGAGGGTAAAATAAGGATGTCGAAAGGTGTGTACGAACAAGGGCAACTCTCAGAGCCCAAGGTTCGATATCACCCTCGACACCTCATCCACAACATCCTCGTCCATCGCCCTCGTAGTCCGCTGAGCAGAAGACCCGATCACGGCCGATGACCTGGGCCCATAGACACTAGGGAATAAAGGTGCGGTAGCACTCGTCGGACTTGAGTTCTCTCCAGTACCTCCTCCAGTAGACGTTGTCGGGGATTCTGGAGGTTGAAGACGCGAGGAGCCCTCCGTGATTCGCGAAAGGGAATACGTGAGATCCAGGGACTGAGCGCGATTCTGAAGAGATCGAGGTTTGGAAATCTGCTCCTTGATTTTGGACTCGAGGAGGGAATCCGACCCCCGTTTCAAAGCATCCTCAGTATTTCGAGTTCGGGATGCGATTCCTGAGCCCTAGAGGACATTGATCCGGTGAGGTAATGAACTCGGAGCTGCATGAAGCTAAAAAGCTTACGATTGGCGGTAGTGGTGTCCAGTGATCATGTCCCGTTCCAGGTGGCCCATATGCTGATTGCGAATCTTCACGTTCCTCAAGATCATAGATGTATGCAGGGGCGTTGAACAGCGCCTTTACATCTGGAGATGAGTTTGCCAACCTGAGCCGTCGATCTCCCAGGATCTCCGACGAGCGCGTCAACTCGACCGACTCTGTGAAAAATCGGTAATGAGAAACGAGTAGTAGATCAGGAAGAATGACGCTGACTCACCATGCCTTCTGGCAGTCGAAAGCACCTTGCTATCAAAGTGTGGGAAAGCCTCGGCGAACGAGTCACCCCTCTTGTGCGTGTGCGCCGTCGTCGAAGGATACACGCGTACGTTATGGTCCAGCAAGAACCGCTCCAGAGTCTCCCTTGCCGTGATCAAGACGTCGGTGTTTGACCTTTGGCACCGAAATTTGAAACTATACTCGCCCTGCGATTGCATCTGCGTCATTTGCGGCGAAGCTTGGGCGGAGGACGTATGGTCTAAAGAAGTGGTAGAGCCATTGGTGGAGTGCAAAGGGACAGGGGGTTTGAGGTTCGGTGTGATCGAGACTTGGAATTCACGCTTGACGCGTTCGACAAACGCGACAAACTCCGGGGACGCACACACCATTGGGAGATCGGGACTTGGAGGAACTGCCAAGTCCGCCTCAAATGGAACATGTTCCTGTTGAACGTGAGACAAAGCGAAGCACAGGAGGCTAAAAGACTACTGACCAATAGCATGGTGCCTGCAATCTGTACTTGACTCTCGGGACCAAATATCGTTACGACGTCCGAAGCCGTTTCCTTGTCCGGGAACCTCACACGCGAGTTGGTCTTCGACTCAATGTCGTGTATAAATATAGCTTTTTCACCAAGCAATGTGCGGTGGTATCGGCGGGGGATCGATAGGGTCTCATTGACATAATCCTTGTCCTGTGGGTGTTAATAGCTGTTGCACCAGGTTCCACGGCAACTTAACACACCTTTTGGCTGACGATCTCCATGACCGATTGCTTCAAATTATCCAAATTGATTGCGTTCTTGGACGGGGTTCTCGCCACAACGTTATCTTCGTTGTCATTGTACCCGCCCAACGCAGCAAACTCCTCGGCATTGGAGAACTTGACGTAAACTCCATATTTCTTCATGATCTTCTGAATGTTCCTTCCCCCGATGCCGATGATACGTTTATGGTATGCCTCCGGGACATGGAAGGATATCTCAGCCGGAAGCTCCTCTTGCAGAAGCTTTAGACCATGCAGAATAGATTTGTCGGAACCGGAAAGATCAATAAGGAAGTTGTGATCGTTGAACGTCTCGAACTTTATCTTGACAGACACGGACTGCATGATCTTGTTGATTTTGCCGTTCTTCTTGCCCGAGATGAACTCGCGATGTTCGTTGGCGAGCTCAACCTGGAAGCGGATCTCATGGTGAAATGCCTACAGTTTGATGCGGTGTAAGTAATCGTGGACATATTAGGAAAACAAAAGGACGTGCCTTCACGAGATCCAAATCCAGAATCATGGCGACAGCCTGTCGGACTTCGTACTCGAGGCCATGCACCTCGAAACACATGCTTTTGAAGACAACCTCTGCTCCCGTGGAGAGGGAGATTTTTTTCAACAGCGTCATCACCTGTGAGCTATTAAGCGTCGCGGGAGGGAGTAGCACGTTGAATTGGACCGGGAGAAGCCAGATAGAAGCGACATAGTATTGACAAGCCTGAGGGCATGGAATGAGACATCAACCCGACACGATAAAAATTGCGATACACACAAGCTGCATTATTCCTCTGATAGTCCTTTGAACATTGACCCGATGGTCGCCATATACGGCAATCAAGCTCGTCGAACTGCCGATGGGCGGGAACTGGATAAATGTCGCATTGTCAGACATGATGGACTTGAGGTCCTCGGCGCGATCAAGGACCATCCAATCGAGTTTGCGAGGAACTATGACTGTATCTCGAGAGAGGACGCTTTTACTCTGTGCGCGAGGGGATGAGCAGGGTTCACAAGGCTGCAAACGAAAAAAGAACCTTGCTTGCAGAGAGTTGGTAGAGCATGTCCCTGGCTCTCTGGACGCCAAAGAACTCTCCGGTAATCCAAATTATGTTTGGGTTGTGAGCCTGTTGATACTGAGTCGCCTGAGCTTGGGCAGGCTGTGCATTGCCATTGGTGGTGACGGAAGGTACGACGAGACCGGGACCGACGAGACCCTGGAGAGGGGAAGGGTAATAGATATTGGTAGCGGTCTCCTCCTGGATGGATTGAAGGACATGGCGTTTACGACCGGCAACGAGAGGGTGTAATTTTTGGTCGATTTCGCAAGGTTCGGCGTGCAAGCCACTCTATGAAAGGGGTGAGAGAAAGACGAGAAGGGGAAATGTAGGAAGACGGACGAGTTCATCCAACATGACCAAGAGCCTGACCCTTGCGAGCTCTGTCGCGTCACCCTGACCGGTGACGACAAGCTCACAGACGCGCTCTGTTTCGAGACCAGACCAACCGGAGCTGGGGGAGATGCCGTCTGGAGGGGTTCGGCTCGAGAGAGAAAGAGGGGAGTTCACGACGGCGATGTGGGCATATGTGAGAGAGGCGATTTCATCGAGTTTGCGGCGCACGTCGGGTTTGAGGGTGGGTTTGGAAGAGGGGGAGTCGAGGATGTCGGAACGGGGCACCTTGATGGCGGTGCGATGCTGAGGGGGTTGAGTAAGAGGGGTTTGGAGGAAGTAGGAAAAGGGGGACGGACCTGAACAGGGCTATCTTTGAGAAGCATGCCACGGGCAAGCATGACCTGCTGATATGCGCCGGAGATGTAGAAATTCCAGCTGCGACCCGGGTCGGTAAGGAAGTAGGAGAGCTGTACATTGTAGAGGGACCTCGTGAGGATGGCGAGCTTCTCGACGGTGTCGGAGTC